>JAXIVD010002746.1:26156-51156 GCA_036785275.1 Cancer borealis
ATTTTTCTTCCTTCACTCCCTCTACTTTGCAGTGGAGATGTAGTATGTAGATCAAGGTGACGTTACTGTATGGGAAATGCGAAATGTTATAGAACACTTCTCTTCTCACCTTATTAAGGCATATAATTATGTAAACTGATAGTTACGTAGTATCAATAAAAAAATAAAAAAATTGTGAATATTGAAATATAGAAGATGAGAGAGGAAGAAGTCATTAGAATAAAGCTGTTACTACACATTATGGCAAGGGTGTGTTGCATTCAAACCAAAGGCCATGCCTTTATATCTTCCATGGCCTGAACAGACGAGTGTTGGGTAGCGAGCCTGAAAGAAGGAATCACTCCCTACTAACCTCCCAGGGACTGACGTATATAAATGTGTGTCCTGTATCTAAGAAGACTTGTATAATGAAAACCTGAGTAAAAAGATAGTTGAAGTGAAATGCAAATAGAAGTGATGAATAAGGATAGAGTATGAAGTGTGGAAACAACATGTAAACCATCTTCGAAAAGAAGTGAAGCTAGGAGATGAAATATATAATTATGAACCCCGATATCAAGGCAGTTGGCACTGGAGCAGCTAAAACAGCCGAGTGCTGGGCTATGGGATTTAGAAGATAGTTCGGTAATGCCAGGAACATCCGACCACTAGTGTAATAACTAAACACTCCCATACCTCTATTCTAATCCTAGGAACTGCCACCAATATCCAACCACTAGTGTAATAACTAAACACTCCCATACCTCTGTTCTAATCATAAGAACTGCCACCAGGTAAGAGTGGAGGTTCACCATAGAGCCATCCTCCCTCTTAAGTACACTTGTCCCCCAATATTCGTAGGCATTAGACGAGACCTTATGAAAATGTGACTCTCAAATAATAGGTTCCACCTCTCATGGCCAATTACATAAATTGCATAAAATGCAGTAGTTTCAATTTATCTGTTTTGAATAATACATGCATAAAAGATAAGAGTCTTTGCCCTATGCCTAGTGTTGGTGACTAAAAATGTTCCTGAAATTCTATCAGTCATTTTGAGAATTTATAAATGTTGAAAAGATCTGTTTCTAGCATACCGAGTTCTTTGTGTAAAGTTAAGTCAGCAGATGTATGTCGCATAGTTTCTAGAATTAGTAACCTTTGCCAATCCTCCCATCCTATTCCTTTATTTCTTCTCCATTTATCCTGATTTCCCACACCTGATCTCCATTTATCCTGATTTCCCACACCTGATCTTTTCAGTTTTGTTCGGGTGGCTTCTTAAAGTCAGATTCTTTTGTAAACACTTTCTGAAAATGTTCATTAAGCACTTCACTCATTTCGTTTGAGTCCTCATATAATTCCTTATTTTCCTTCTATTTAGTTATACTGTTTTTATTCATTACTGTATGTCTTTCCCAAACCATTAATGCAGCAATTTCTTTCACTAACATTTTAACATAGGCACCAAATTCCGCATCAGCTTCATGTATGAAGAATATTTGACTGAAGGACAGTAACCAAAGTTAAAGAAAAAGGTCAAGTTATGGTATTTATTAGTCAAACAAACTTTGAGGCACAATAAAAAAAATATTTAGATACAAGTCACCTTAGGTACTATAGGTGCACAACCTAACATTACACATCAATTTTCTTGTCTAGAATTGATATAACATATAATGATTTGGTACTTGAAAAATTGCAAGTTCACCTGCCACAAGTAATGAATTGACAAGTCTGCTAATAACCATCAACATAAAATATATATATCAAGCAAAGATAACTGGCATAAACTCGGTTCTCAATTGTGTATTCTATATAGACATATGTGATATACTAGGTGCATACATTTCTATACAATTATTGTACACAGGTAAAGAAGCAACTAAAGAATTACCTGTACCTGTGCCTCATTATTCTAGGTTTCGTACGTACACACTATTATCTGTCTAAGATGCTAAATGAAAAGAAAGGAAAATAAGAATATTAGCGTATTCAGTGGAATACCACATTAAATTCTATATGAAAAATGGAAATAATTACCTTTTTGATACCAGAGGATGCCACTTATACAACTCTAGCCTAGCACATAATATTTCTCTTGAGGTCAACTATCAGACCAATTTAGAGATTTCAATTTCTATGGCATACAATCAAACTTGAGAAGATGCACACGAAAGGCTAACGTAAGCTGAAAGCTATATTTTACAAGCTTATGGGTGTACATGAGAAATTAAATGGATATTACATATATAGATCAATACATTTCAACATTAAACAAATTCTGAATTCTAATAATATTCCTAAGTGATGTTAATGCTTTTATGCCCCCCCACCACGTCAAGGTAGATCCCATGGGGGGTTTTATACATGTAATTACTTATTAAATCATGTAGGGAAATTAGTAATATAGATAGAACAAAAAATATTAATCAAGACAGTTTAACAAAATAAAACTTGTGAGAATGCCGTCACCAAGGAAGTACTATTAAACAGTAGCACAAGTAACACCTTCCATCTTTATTACAACTATTGATTTGAATTTCTGAATGCTGATTTTGTTTTCAGTATTATTACATGAATAAGATAACAAGGTTAACAATTTGATGAAACCAATGATCCTATATAGTATTATGATTCCTGCACTACTATGTCATGTACACAATATCTAATTGGTCAAAACATTTATTTCTTACATATCTATAAAAATGTGAAAGACGGTTATGGAGTTTTAATGAAGCTACTGCAACACTCGATTATGTTGGCGTAAAACCCTTATTGGAAGTTCACTAGTTTTGTTTTAAAAAATTAATTAATTAAAAAAAAAAATCAGTTTATAGTTTTATGACTATGAATGAACAAATTTACATATTTCAAATAGCTCAAATTATTCAAATCAAACCATTTTTAAACGAATACATTTATCATAATTTTAAGAAATATATAATAGTTTTGCAGCTAGTTTTGCTTCTCAATCATCCATACCAGTAAAAAAAAAATAATAATGATCAAATGATAAATAAAATAAATAAAACATAAAACATCCATAACTATAATTTTTACTGTAACATTAGATCATGAAAGTATTTCAACAAGCCTTCTCCAGATTGATTTGTGCAGTTTCCTCTCACTCCCTGAATCACACTAACTTCATCTTTAATTTTCTGTAGCATTTGGATCCTTTTATCAAAATTATGACGTTTCTGCATCTTCTCTGATTCAATCATCAGGTCAATATACTCTTTGGTTGATAGAGGATTGGGTTTTAATGCTATCTCATCCAGATGTTCCACATGGCTCTGTGCTTCTTTAATCATTTCTAAAAGTTTATTAGCATGCTCATTTATATCTTCCTCAATACACTTGATAATACTTTCTTTACCAAGTTTACCTTTTTGAGCATTTTCATATCGGTCCAACAGTTCTTGTACTGTTCGCTCTTCTTTTTTCCATTTGGTGTCAAATCTAAAGCCCATATTTCTGTGAGATTCCCAAAAGCACTTTGCTGGGCAGATCCTGCAGTACCCTTCTGTCATTGCCCAACAGTTAGCTTTATCTGCATCATTAGGAATGTAACATGGATAGTGACAAGTGGTGTTGCACTTAATACAATTTGTCACATGCTCTTTAGTGTTTAGATCTATTCTGATTATTTCAGGAACTTCAACTATCTCCTTATAGTTAGCCGATCCTACCATGTCATCATCTAAGCGGGCCAACATGTCCCGTTCTTGGTTCAAATTGGAGAGTTTAGTCAATCCCAAGTGTATCTGATTTTGTAGTCCAATTACTACTAACTGAAGACGATTTCTTTCTTCAAGAACCTGCTTAGTTAGAGTCAGACTTGCAGGATAGGTCTTTCCAAGTTTCATGAAAAAATTTGTCATACTACGATATCCCATTTCCCAGAAAAGTTTGCAAATATATGCAGAATCATCATCATCAGAATCAGAATCATCACTTTCCTCTTTTCCTTTATTGCTAGCAAACAAAGCACTGTTGTTGAATTTGTAAAACCCAGTATAATGTACACCTGCCTCCTCTAGGGCAGCAAGAACAGGTGGACTTTTAGCATCGGCAAATGTAGCCATAATATAAATGTTATCCTTTATATCTTTGCCAAACATTGATGACAGACCATCATAAACATACTGTTGAGTTTGTGTCAATCTGGCGGCTGAAGATGGAGTTACAAAGCCAACACCATCCACTTGGTCTATGCCATAGTCTTGTTTGAGGAAAGTTTCAAGTTGATTCATCATCTCACGATCACGCTGAATACCTCTTGTGTCTCCAAAACCTGGAGTGTCAATCAGTACATAGTTATAGTCAAAGGGCATTCCTGGTAACTGATAAAATGCATATGCTGTTATCAAGTCGGTCTGACTCTCAGCTTGTGAACGCTTTGGTGCATTCTTATCATCAATGAGTACAAGTCTAAAGTCATCACAGAACTCTATTCTAAAAATGTAATTCACCATAGCATTAATAAGTGTAGTTTTACCAGTGCCTGTTGCACCAACTAATAGAATAACCTTCGTTGGCTTATTGGTCTTCTTCCCCAGTGATAATAATTGTACTTTCTCATCATCATTTTTGTGTTCTAGATGCATTTCTACTTTCCGTATCATCATACCCTCTTGAGTTCCATGGCTTTTGCTGAACTCCTCCTTTACACGCAACTTCAAGGCTCTTTCTTCATCAAGCGTAACACGAGCACCTGGTGTTGTAGGTGCCATCTAGAGACGCCAAGAGAGTTGTCTGGAAATGGAACACATAGTTGCTATCCAATGACCTTGTATTAAGTAAATAATGAAAAATCAAACATAATCCATGTAAAGAATTACTGCTCTTATCCTTCAACAAATCCTAATTTTGGATGTAGAATAGAATTTTAGTGTAAATGTTATATTGAAGTGTTTCAAGAACTAAGTGTCACATGGGATGTAATTGATGATCTAAGTGATGGTAAAACTAAAGAAAAATTCTTAGAACTAAAGATTGGCCCCATTTTTTGCTAAAATAAAAACACAATAATAAACAGTAGCTGTCTTGTGAACAAAGAACAAACTAGTAAGAGAAGAATTTATGATAGATGACATGAGTCAGAACGGTAAAGTAAGAAATTTAATAGACTTCATTCTTAAAAAAAACTTTATAAAAGGAAAAAAGTTTATCTATCTACCTAGTTACTGACACCTCGTTTCCTCCGGTATGTCCCCCAACAGGGTAGCTACAGCAAAAAAGCCTCCAACTCCCTCCTTGTATGTTTAAATCTTCCCTCTGTCAGCGCCTCTTTCATAAATGTAATCTATCCTTCCATATCACAATTGGCCTTCTCATAGGATCCTTAATTCAACTTTCTTCACAAATTTTTACTCTTCTTTCTCTCAAGATAACCAGACCATCTTTAAGTACTAATTTTTATCATTTCCACTACACCCCACTTCATTCCATTTGCACAAAGACTTGCCACATCTTTCATACAAGCTTCATTGTTCTCACCCTCCCTTCTTGTCAAGTTACTTGCTACTTCATTGTTCTCACCCTCCCATCTTGTCAAGTTACTTGCTACTTCATTGTTCTCACCCTCCCTTCTTGTCAAGTTACTTGCTACTTCATTGTTCTCACCCTCCCTTCTTGAATCATAATCGGACTAATTAACTTCCATTAACTCACGTCTGCTAACACAATTATAATACTAATATTGTGTTTTATTTACATCTAAAACACACCTAAACAAACACACACACACACACACACATCCCGAGCATGCTCATCTAGACAGACCTCTACCTTATATAGTCACCTTTGCTCTGAATAAGGGTCATATTTCGTATAATTTTTAGATATTTATATCTTTATGGCGCTTGTGGTACAGCAATGCCTGCAAACACTACGTTCTATGAAGGAAGCCAAATCATGAATAGATGTCACGTCCCTCCTCAGTAATGAGATTTCTAATTCTATTAATTTTACTCTCGGGTAAAGTTATGGTCATGTTAACCGAATCCAGAATTACTCCAAGGAATTCCACAACTTGCATAGGTATTAGCACAGATTTTGACATGAACTGTTAGTCCTAATGAATCAAATAGGTGCAATGCATAATTCACATTACCTAACAGTTCATCCTTAGATGATGCAATCGTTGATATAGCATGACATTAACATTCCCAATTTCCTTAAAAGTGTTAAGGCTGGTTTTAACAATTTTGTAATTAGTCTGGAATAGAAGCAAATGATAAACCTTAAGGGGGAGGTGTGAACTGGTAGTGATCATTATCCCAAATAAACCGAAACCACTTTCTGTTCTCTGGTCTAACAGCACATCCTTAAAGGTATCCATTTTAAAAAGAGCAAAGACAATGTAATAATTTAATTCCTTTAAATTGAATATCATCCTTGCTGAGCCATCTTTCTTGATGATGGGAAAAAGGTTGGAGTAAAAGGTTTGATCAGTCTTCAAATCATTGCACTTTTCCACTATATGGAAACCAATAAATTCTCGCATAACTACAACTAAGGCTCGTTAATCATCTTTTGATAAAACTAAAGGTCTAGGTAATTTGTCCTGAACCGGTAAGACTCCAGTTCAATTAATTGCCAGTCACGTCATGAGTAAGCGGATCTCCCGCTAACGCCAGTTATTTCTATGGGAATAAATTTTACCTCCCAAAAAAATTTCAGGAGTGTTAACTGCCTTGAATAAGACCCAAACTCACCTGAGAGGATCTTATTGTGGAGGTTTCCTGTGTAGCCCCTTTCCCTGGGGATGTCTTTGAGTGGTTACTATACCTTCCCTGTATATCTGTCTCTTATAAAAAGGCTTGAACCTCTTCTGATCACTTCGGAAAAACTTGTGTTTGTAATGAGGCTTCCCCAGTTTCCGAGTTTTATGAAGCTCATCACACTTTTGGCTACATCAAACAGGAACAGTTCAGCCATTATCACTTCACACTCCCATTTGCACAACTGTGCTAAGGCGGCGTCATCACATGATGCGGGCAACTTCTTTCCTTATCTGATTCAGGTAATTGAATGCGGCTGTCAAGTCTTAAACTGGATTTTAAACCCATCAGATAGTACTCTTGCCAATCTAGCATCAAAGCCATCAAGAAGTTTACCGCCGGTAGTCACGCCTTTTGTGATGTCAATGTTTGTCACAAGTACTTTGAAAATTTACCACATTGGGTAAATCTTACTAATAGCATTTCCTCACGGATCACCAAAATATTGACATAGGTGATGAGGTAAGTAATGTACAAAACGTTAGTGGTGGTTTTATTGTGGGTCGGCCTTAGTTTGGCCACAAATGGTCTTTAAATATTGGGTAGATGCCTCAAATTCTAAGTCCACACAGATGTTAGGTTATGGTTAGGTTAAGGTTGGGATAGGTTACGTTTATGTTATGGTTAGGTTAAATTAGGTTAGGTTCGGTTATACAAGATTTTTTACATTTTAATATCCAAATCCGGAAAAAAAATCTAAGATTGATAAGCCAAACTTTTGGGTAATAAAATGTAAAAATCTTATATAACAAGACCGAACCGAACCTAACCATAGCATAAACGTAACCCACCCCCAACAACTTTAACTTAACCATAATTTAACATTTGTATGGAATTTGAATTTGAGGCACTTACCCGATATTTAAAGACCATTTATGGCCAAACTAAGGCCGACCTGCAAATAAAACCATCAGTAACACGTTGTACATTACGTATCATTACGTGTCTAGTGGCTAGTGGTCAGGCATAGCAGCTCAGGGTCCCGCGTTCGAGCCTCGGCACGGGCTAGCCATCTTTTTACGTTACTACCGCCGAGTGACTTAAGATCACCCACATGCTGCCATAACACCATCCTCGCCGGGACTGCAACGTTATATGCGTGAGGAGCTTCCGCTGGCAGCATGAGCTTATCAAGAAGAAACAAGGCGTCACTTAAAAAATCTAACCCGCGCTACTAACGGGCGGAGGCCAACCATCTAAGGTCTCCTTGAAGCCTACCGGCGCCATGGGTATATATATATATATATATATATATATATATATATATATATATATATATATATATATATATATATATATATATATATATATATATATATATATATATATATAAGAAAAAATAATAATAACCTATGTCAATATTTTGGTGATCCGTGAGGAGATGCTATTAGTAAGATTTACCCCACATTGTTACATAGTTTAACCTTTGCCGAAGTGGCTTTCACATTATCATCACTAGGGCGGCGGTGCAAGCTTTGATTTAAAATGTGAACTAATTTATCCAACAACGGATCTTCTTTTTCCTCTTCAGCCAGAAAAGAATCTGCTAAATCAGCCAGAGTATTTTGGAAAACATCCTACTGCTGATCAATGCAGGCGCCGAGGAACTGTTGAGTAAAGATTAGCCCATCCATCCCAACTATAGGGTCACTGTCGTCATTTGGTAATTCGTCCGAACAATCATGAAAATCTCGAAAGCAGCTTCCATAACCTTCTGCCCCGAGAGCCCAGACCTACGTTCCTTAGAACTGGTCTTGCCCGCCGTGGCGAGACATCCCTCTTGCCGCCACCCCTCTCCGACATAGTACATACCACCAGGGAATTACAACGTAAACAAACCCGTGGTAAACTTGTGGCAAGGCACCGGAGCAAATTTTTAATACCATTGGACTAGCAGCGTATTGTTATACCCAAGCAAGGAACTAAAGACATAACACAAATGATCGCCTTGGCGAATCATTGCGTCATTGACGACTGCCTTGGCAAATCGTCACGCGTGCTGCCGCCCGCCAATCCGCTATAGTAACTGGATTGTGCGCGCCGCGCGGTCCAGTTGCGCGGGACATCTCATTGGTTGCCAAGTACGCAGTCAAATTAATGAAGTGAAATATGCATCATTTGTTGTATTGATGTAAAGTCCGTATAAAAAAAATACAAAAAAGCTGAACAGAACTCGCGTAATTCTCTTAAGTGTGTGTGTGGGGGGGGGGGGGGGGGGGGGGGGCAAGCCCCCATACCCCACCAACTTGACCTATCACTCCTGCTGGTCACTAGAGTAGAGCTCCGCACCGAACTTAACGTTAAAAAAAACTAACCTATACCTAACCATACCCCTTACAACGCAGAGCTGCATCCCCTGTAACCACTCCTTAATTAATTGGAAATCAAAATTGAGGGAAGAGGAGAGAGTTATATGTCTCGGTGTTCAACCTTGTTATGATGGGGGAAGTTACCAAAGTAATGAGTTTTACATCCAGCACAGACAAGCCAGACATTATCCACAGACCTGATTCAAATTAACCAGTATATTCCTCGGGTATAGAAAAACGTTGATTGACTGCTGGGGTAAAATATTACATCTTCATAATGGCGTGTTTACGGAATAAAATCGCATCTGCGCCTCGTCCAACTCCCTACTTTTGTTCATAGAGAACATTTGATAGCTTCTATATTAATATAACCTAACATAACATAACATAACCAAACCTTATCTATGACAAATAACCTTGTTCAAACCAAACTAAACTACTTTTTGAAGGTCTCAGAAAACATTGAATATCTCATAAACTTAGAATTTGCGACGGAAATGTAATGAAAACCTTCTCAAAATGCATCAGGTAATGCAAAAATATAACACACAAATTTCTAGAGCATTCTGGTGATGTAAAATAATACCGCTGGTATTGTTTTAGCCAAATAGATTCATCTATTTCACGCAGACACATAAAAGGCGTTTACATGTAATGTCAAGACCTCTTGCCAAGATGCAATGACTAGGCAAATTCTGACCAAAATATCGCAAACACTTTCAATATACGAATATCTGCGTTTGCCAATGTTTTGCATCCTCTCATGTAACGAATCACAGCTCACCAACTTCAGAACTTCATCTGTGTAGACACTGAGCGAGATAATATTTCGATTAAATAAGACGAAAGTAAGACGTTCAAGACCATAACAGTTGTAGAAATAAATAAGATTTATAATATATATGTTGTTTTTTATATAAAAGCTAACCAAAAACAAGCATAAAGCTTGACATATATTAGGGAAGTGTTGAAAATTGCGAACGTTGGGCCCTCTACGTGGGTGGGGCGAAGCGGATGTGTGTGTTTTCATGAGAAAGAATCTGGGTATATATTTCAAATAAATCAGAAGAAAGTAAGATGTTTGAGACCATTATAGTTGATCGTCTACATAAGATTTATATTATATATATTGTTTATAATATAGAAGAACGCCAAAGACAAGCAAAAAGCTTGTAATATATTAGAGAAATGTAGAAAATAACAAGATGTGACATTCAAACCTGTGTGGGTGTTGATGTTTCAATGCATTTTGTGGTTGTAGCTTCGACTTACAATTGTTCCCTTTTTCCTAATAATAAGTAAAAAGCATATCATATTGTTTACAATTATTTTCATCAAATTAAAGTAAGAAATAAGATTTTTGTATATTGCACAAAAATATGTAAGTCAAAGAAAATTTAGACATCCAGTTTCGAACACAAAAATTTCACTTGGAGCGAGCGCAGATACGAAGGCCGGGCCCCGCGTCATGTGAAGACATCCAGTGCTCACACAGACACACACACTCTCATACACACACACACACACACACACACTCTCATACACACACACACACACACACTCTCATACACACACACACACTCATACACACACTCTCATACACACACACACACACACACACACACTCATACACCCACACTCATACACACACTCTCATACACACACACACTCACTCATACACCCACGCCCACACTCATACACACACACACACATCTTGCTGCTACTGGTAAGGTGATCTGTATACGACGATATTTGGACATGTTGTGGGCTTAGGACGAGTGTGGAGGGTGCTGTAGTTTCAATACAGAATCAGCAGGATATACATTACGAATAAATAAGATGAAAGTAAGATGTTTGAGATCATGACAGTTGTTGAAATACATAATATTTACATTATTAATGTTGTTTTTAATATAACAGAAATCCACAAACAAGCATAATGATTGTAATATATAAGGGAATTAGTATCACGTAGCGAGATGTTGGCCTCTACCTTAGGATGGAAGCGGTGCGAAATATACGGAGAAACCATGATATCTATTTCGAATAAATCTGAAGAAATTAAGATGTTTGAGATCATTTCAGTGCTTATAATTTAAAATATGTATATAATATATGTCGTTTTTAATATAAAAGAAAACTAAAAACAAGCATTAAGATTGAAATATATTAGGAAAATTGTGGCAACACCAACCAAGACATTTCTCCTTAAAATCGTGTTCGTGAAAACAAGGCAAGACGTTACGAAGTTATGCGACACATGTAAACGCTTTAAATATTACCATACGCATGTATGAACACAGTCAACACAGTCACATTTACCCTATTGACCTATTCAGGTTCAGTTATGGCTGAGTCACACAACGAGGCGAGGCGGGTATGACTGAGGCCTATATTTCGGAGGCCACTGAACAACCATCAAATTCATTCAAAACATCAAAATCTACCAAAACAGATAGTTTTGTCCATCAGTGTGATACTGGTGTATTTCTTGATATTTACCAAAGAATGGGTATTCAAAAAGGAGTATTTTCAATAACAGTTACGGAGTTATCAATAGTGTGTTGTTCAGGATGATACTAGAATTTACCTTTGTTCTCAAATAGTGTTAACGAAACTTCAATAACTTACCAGTCAATCACCAAAGACCAGTAATGTAGCTTCCTCAGTTCCTCAGTAGTTCCTCCACCCTCAGAATCTAGTGAGTGAATGAAATCCCCCGATCATGCGATGTTATAGGCGGGCGCCGAGCAAGGAAAGCGATGCTCCTCCTCTTTCATCCCACCAATCACAGGACGACCAATGAGAGTGGAGAGAAGGAGCAGACAGTTGGTGAGGGAAATACTGGACACTAACGTGTATGTGTCCTGAACATGATTCATGAACGTGTATAATAATACGACGGTTGGTGAGATAAAAACTTGATACCTACTTGTATGTGTCCTGAACATGATTTCACCAAAACTGATAACTACATTGGCAACATTTCCCATTTATGTACCTCACTTGATATTGTTTTGTATTTGTTTGACTGCAATAAATGGCAATTAGATGGATTTTTGCATTGGGCTCCGCACCTGCTAGGGCCGGCCCTGGTGTCATGAATGCATCTATCTACACTACAGTAGCTACTAAACTCTCTCTCTCTCTCTCTCTCTCTCTCTCTCTCTATATATATATATATATATATATATATATATATATATATATATATATATATATATATATATATATATATATATATATATGTATATATTATATATATATATATATATATATATATATATATATATATATATATATATATATATATATATATACTATATATATACATATATATATATATATATATATATATATATATATATATATATACTATATATATATATATATATATATATATATATATATATATATATATATATATATATATATATATAAACACACACACACACACACACACACACACACACACACACACACACACACACACACATATATATATATATATATATATATATATATATATATATATATATATATATATATATATATATATATATATACACAAACCTATATATAATTTTGAATGTCATATAATTAAGTGGTAGACAGACACGTTTGTCTAAGCTGAAAACTGTTGTATCTCTCTAGCAGATGGTAGGGAACCTGCAGTAAGCCTCTTGTAAATTAGTTGAACAACCTCTCATGTTGAACCACCTCAAACACCTCCACTTCCACAAACACACCAGTCACCACCACCACCAGACACACCAAGCACCATCACCACCATGCACACACCAAGCACCACCACCGCTACCACGCACACCAAGCACCACCACCACAATGCACACACCAAGCGCCTCCATTTATTTATTATTTATTATTTATTATCATTATCATTATCATCATTACTATTGTTGTTAGTGATGATATTAATAATATTAATATAACTATTATTATCATTGTTGTTATTGATACTATTATCATCACACTTATTATCATTTTTATTAATAGTGTGGTTATCATTATTATTATCATTATTATTACTATTACTATTATCATCATTATTGCAATTGTTATCATTACAATTATATGTTTTATTGATAGGAATATTACTGTCGTTATTGTTATTGTTTTTCTAGTTAGTTCCTTCTTATCTTTGTGTTTTTTTATAACTGGATTATTTGTTCAACTGTCTGTTGTGTATATGCCTCATGGTGAAATATAAATTATTATTATTACTATCATTATTACATCATACTAATATTTGGACTAGCGACTTTGGCAACATTGCCACCTCTCCTGTCTCCATGGCATTAACACGTAACCAACCATTTCGCCACTCTTCTCTTCCCAGAAGTTTTCCTCCTTCCCGTTCAGACCAGGAACTGCCATTCGCGCCAAAATACAATTTCGCAAAGCAATTATACCAAAACGAGGTGGACTACAACAAATTCTATTGGAATATAGAAGCATTTCCTTTTTCCTAAGACGCTGGAAAGTTTTTATCTTTTATAATCCTTAAACCATTACATTTATACAAACTGCAGCACCATAAGATATGATCTCCACAACCTAGCCGGAATTTACGGCTTGAAGAGATTACGTTTGTGCACTCCAGGATTGCCAGATGTCGTTTTCGAGACCGATTTATCCCAGAAAATAATGATAATAATAATACATAATAATGTTATCTCCCTCAACCCCCTTACCCACCCAACTTCTACCCTAACATTCCTCATGAAGCAACACTTCCTGTCTCGGTGGACGTGTTCAGGTCCTGTCGCTTTGCTGTTACTTGCCTGTACTACACGTACGGGACTGACTCTAGTGTCTCGACACTGTCAGGTGTAAGAACGCAAGAACATAAGAAATGGGGAGACTGCAAGAGGCCAGTTAATGACCTACACGAGGCAGCTCCTTGTCCCCCACCCTTGGAATAATCCAATATTTAGCCATCCCACCTGTCATCCCTATCCATACTCTGATCCAACCGTCTTTTAAAGCTACCTATTGACTCACCACTTTCTACGTGTCTACCTAGTCTATTCCAATCGTTCACGACTCTGTTAGTGAACCAATATCTACCTATGTCTGTCCTAAATCAAGTTTTTCTAACTTGTACCCATTTCCATGTGTCCTATCCTGACTACTAAATTCTAAAACCTGATCAATGTTTCCCTTATTAATTCCTTTTATTCATTTGAAAACCTCAACCATATCCCCTCTTGCCCTCCTTCTCTCTAGGGAATGGAGATTAAGACGTTTTAACCTATCTTTGTAGGGTAAATTTCTCAGCCCCTGAATCATCTTGGTTATCTTGGTTGGTGTGTTTATCACCAGGCATGTGATAAGAAAAATAATGTTATTTTCAGAATATAAGGTAATGTTATAAGTTTAGGAAATTAAAAACAGAATAGGAAGGATTTAGAATCGAAATCCTTTCTATTCTGTTTTTTTTTTTTCTTAAACTTATAACATTACCTTACAATCAGGAATAACATTATTTTTCTTATCACATGCCTGGTGATAAACACAACTGGCAGTGTTGAGACACTAGAGTCAGTCCCGTACGCGTAGTAAAGGCAAGTAACAGGAAGGCGACAGGACCTGAACACGTCCACCAAGACAGGAAGTGTTGCGTCATGAGGAATGTGGGGATAGAAGTTGGGTGGGTAAAAGAGGGCTGACGGAGACAACATTGCTATTATTATTATTATTATTATTATTATTATTATTATTATTATTATTATTATTAGTTCTTTTTCGCTGTCATTTAAGACTGCCAATGGTATTCGACAAGGAGGGATCTTAACTCCCTACATGTATAATGTCTACACAGATGAAGCGTTTACATGTGTCGCCAAACTTCGTTTGTTTTCACGAACACGATTTTAAGGAGAAATGTCTTGGTTGGTGTTGCCACAATTTTCCTAATATATTTCAATCTTAATGCTTGTTTTTAGTTTTCTTTTATATTAAAAACGACATATATTATATACATATTTTAAATTATAAGCACTGAAATGATCTCAAACATCTTAATTTTTTCAGATTTATTCGAAATAGATATCATGGTTTCTCCGTATATTTCGCACCGCTTCCATCCTAAGGTAAGGTAGAGGCCAACATCTCGCTACGTGATACAAATTCCCTTATATATTACAATCATTATGCTTGTTTGTGGATTTCTGTTATATTAAAAAAAACATTAATAATGTAAATATTATGTATTTCAACAACTGTCATGATCTCAAACATCTTATTTTCATCTTATTTATTCGTAATGTATATCCTGCTGATTCTGTATTGAAACTACAGCACCCTCCACACTCGTCCTAAGCCCACAACATGTCCAAATATCGTCGTATACAGATCACCTTACCAGTAGCAGCAAGATGTGTGTGTGTGTGTGTGTGTGTGTGTGTGTGTGTGTGTGTGTGTGTGTGTATGAGTGTGGGCGTGGGTGTATGAGTGAGTGTGTGTGTGTGTGTGTGTGTGTGTGTGTGTGTGTGTGTGTGTGTGTGTGTGTGTGTGTGTGTGTGTGTGTGTGTGTATGAGTGTGTGTGTGTGTGTGTATGAGAGTGTGTGTGTATGAGAGAGTGTGTGTGTGTGTGTGTGTGTGTGTGTGTGTGTGTGTGTGTGTGTGTGTGTGTGTGTGTGTGTGTGTGTGTATGAGAGTGTGTGTGTCTGTGTGTGTGTATGTGTGAGCACTAGATGTCTTCACATGACGCGGGGCCCGGCCTTCGTATCTGCGCTCGCTCCAAGTGAAATTTTTGTGTTCGAAACTGGATCTGTCTTCAGTGTCTAAATTTTCTTTGACTTACATATTTTTGTGCAATATACAAAAATCTTATTTCTTACTTTAATTTGATGAAAATAATTGTAAACAATATGATATGCTTTTTACTTATTATTAGGAAAAAGGGAACAATTGTAAGTCGAAGCTACAACCACAAAATGCATTGAAACATCAACACCCACACATCACATCTTGTTATTTTCTACATTTCTCTAATATATTACAAGCTTTTTGCTTGTCTTTGGCGTTCTTCTATATTAAAAACAATATATATAATATAAATCTTATGTAGACGATCAACTATAATGGTCTCAAACATCTTACTTTCTTCTGATTTATTTGAAATATATACCCAGATTCTTTCTCATGAAAACACACACATCCGCTTCGCCCCACCCACGTAGAGGGCCCAACGTTCGCAATTTTCAACACTTCCCTAATATATTTCAAGCTTTATGCTTGTTTTTGGTTAGCTTTTATATAAAAAACAACATATATATTATAAATCTTATTTATTTCTACAACTGTTATGGTCTTGAACGTCTTACTTTCGTCTTATTTAATCGAAATATTATCTCGCTCAGTGTCTACACAGATGAAGTTCTGAAGTTGGTGAGCTGTGATTCGTTACTCGAGAGGATGCAAAACATTGGCAAACGCAGATATTCGTATATTGAAAGTGTTTGCGATATTTTGGTCAGAATTTGCCTAGTCATTGCATCTTGGCAAGAGGTCTTGACATTACATGTAAACGCCTATAAAAGCGTTTACATGTGTCGCCAAACTTCGTTTGTTTTCACGAACACGATTTTAAGGAGAAATGTCTTGGTTGGTGTTGCCACAATTTTCCTAATATATTTCAATCTTAATGCTTGTTTTTAGTTTTCTTTTATATTAAAAATGACATATATTATATACATATTTTAAATTATAAGCACTGAAATGATCTCAAACATCTTAATTTTTTCAGATTTATTCGAAATAGATATCATGGTTTCTCCGTATATTTCGCACCGCTTCCATCCTAAGGTAGAGGCCAACATCTCGCTACGTGATACAAATTCCCTTATATATTACAATCATTATGCTTGTTTGTGGATTTCTGTTATATTAAAAACAACATTAATAATGTAAATATTATGTATTTCAACAACTGTCATGATCTCAAACATCTTATTTTCATCTTATTTATTCGTAATGTATATCCTGCTGATTCTGTATTGAAACTACAGCACCCTCCACACTCGTCCTAAGCCCACAACATGTCCAAATATCGTCGTATACAGATCACCTTACCAGTAGCAGCAAGATGTGTGTGTGTGTGTGTGTGTGTGTGTGTGTGTGTGTGTGTGTGTGTGTGTGTGTGTGTGTGTGTGTGTGTGTGTATGAGTGTGTGTATGAGTGTGGGTGTGGGTGTATGAGTGAGTGAGTGTGTGTGTGTGTGTGTGTGTGTGTGTGTGTGTGTGTGTGTATGAGAGTGTGTGTATGAGTGTGTGTGTGTGTGTGTGTGTGTGTGTGTGTGTGTGTGTGTATGAGAGTGTGTGTGTATGAGAGTGTGTGTGTATGAGAGTGTGTGTGTGTGTGTGTGTGTGTGTGTGTGTGTGTGTGTGTGTGTGTGTGTGTGTGTGTGTGTGTGTGTATGAGAGTGTGTGCGTCTGTGTGAGCACTGGATGTCTTCACATGACGCGGGGCCCGGCCTTCGTATCTGCGCTCGCTCCAAGTGAAATTTCTGTGTTCGAAACTGGATCTGTCTTCAGTGTCTAAATTTTCTTTGACTTACATATTTTTGTGCAATATACAAAAATCTTATTTCTTACTTTAATTTGATGAAAATAATTGTAAACAATATGATATGCTTTTTACTTATTATTAGGAAAAAGGGAACAATTGTAAGTCGAAGCTACAACCACAAAATGCATTGAAACATCAACACCCACACATGTTTGAATGTCACATCTTGTTATTTTCTACATTTCTCTAATATATTACAAGCTTTTTGCTTGTCTTTGGCGTTCTTCTATATTAAAAACAATATATATAATATAAATCTTATGTAGACGATCAACTATAATGGTCTCAAACATCTTACTTTCTTCTGATTTATTTGAAATATATACCCAGATTCTTTCTCATGAAAACACACACATCCGCTTCGCCCCACCCACGTAGAGGGCCCAACGTTCGCAATTTTCAACACTTCCCTAATATATTTTAAGCTTTATGCTTGTTTTTGGTTAGCTTTTATATAAAAAACAACATATATATTATAAATCTTATTTATTTCTACAACTGTTATGGTCTTGAACGTCTTACTTTCGTCTTATTTAATCGAAATATTATCTCGCTCAGTGTCTACACAGATGAAGTTCTGAAGTTGGTGAGCTGTGATTCGTTACACGAGAGGATGCAAAACATTGGCAAACGCAGATATTCGTATATTGAAAGTGTTTGCGATATTTTGGTCAGAATTTGCCTAGTCATTGCATCTTGGCAAGAGGTCTTGACATTACATGTAAACGCCTTAAATCTGAAGAAATTATAAGCGTTTACATGTGTCGCCAAACTTCGTTTGTTTTCACGAACACGATTTTAAGGAGAAATGTCTTGGTTGGTGTTGCCACAATTTTCCTAATATATTTCAATCTTAATGCTTGTTTTTAGTTTTCTTTTATATTAAAAACGACATATATTATATACATATTTTAAATTATAAGCACTGAAATTATCTCAAACATCTTAATTTCTTCAGATTTATTCGAAATAGATATCATGGTTTCTCCGTATATTTCGCACCGCTTCCATCCTAAGGTAGAGGCCAACATCTCGCTACGTGATACAAATTCCCTTATATATTACAATCATTATGCTTGTTTGTGGATTTCTGTTATATTAAAAACAACATTAATAATGTAAATATTATGTATTTCAACAACTGTCATGATCTCAAACATCTTACTTTCATCTTATTTATTCGTAATGTATATCCTGCTGATTCTGTATTGAAACTACAGCACCCTCCACACTCGTCCTAAGCCCACAACATGTCCAAATATCGTCGTATACAGATCACCTTACCAGTAGCAGCAGGATGTGTGTGTGTGTGTGTGTGTGTGTGTGTGTGTGTGTGTGTGTGTATGAGTGTGTGTATGAGTGTGGGCGTGGGTGTATGAGTGAGTGTGTGTGTGTGTGTGTGTGTGTGTGTGTGTGTGTGTGTGTGTGTGTGTGTGTATGAGAGTGTGTGTATGATTGTGGGTGTATGAGTGTGTGTGTGTGTGTGTGTGTGTGTGTGTGTGTGTGTGTGTGTGTGTGTGTATGAGAGTGTGTGTGTATGAGAGTGTGTGTGTGTGTGTGTGTGTGTGTGTGTGTGTGTGTGTGTGTGTATGAGAGTGTGTGTGTATGAGAGTGTGTGTGTATGAGAGTGTGTGTGTATGAGAGTGTGTGTGTGTGTGTGTGTGTGTGTGTGTGTGTGTGTATGAGAGTGTGTATGTCTGTGTGAGCACTGGATGTCTTCACATGACGCGGGGCCCGGCCTTCGTATTTGCGCTCGCTCCAAGTGAAATTTTTGTGTTCGAAACTGGATCTGTCTTCAGTGTCTAAATTTTCTTTGACTTACATATTTTTGTGCAATATACAAAAATCTTATTTCTTACTTTAATTTGATGAAAATAATTGTAAACAATATGATATGCTTTTTACTTATTATTAGGAAAAAAGGAACAATTGTAAGTCGAAGCTACAACCACAAAATGCATTGAAACATCAACACCCACACATGTTTGAATGTCACATCTTGTTATTTTCTACATTTCTCTAATATATTACAAGCTTTTTGCTTGTCTTTGGCGTTCTTGTATATTATAAACAATATATATAATATAAATTTTATGTAGACGATCAACTATAATGGTCTCAAACATCTTACTTTCTTCTGATTTATTTGAAATATATACCCAGATTCTTTCTCATGAAAACACACACATCCGCTTCGCCCCACCCACGTAAAGGGCCCAACGTTCGCAATTTTCAACACTTCCCTAATATATTTCAAGCTTTATGCTTGTTTTTGGTTAGCTTTTATATAAAAAACAACATATATATTATAAATCTTATTTATTTCTACAACTGTTATGGTCTTGAACGTCTTACTTTCGTCTTATTTAATCGAAATATTATCTCGCTCAGTGTCTACACAGATGAAGTTCTGAAGTTGGTGAGCTGTGATTCGTTACACGAGAGGATGCAAAACATTGGCAAACGCAGATATTCGTATATTGAAAGTGTTTGCGATATTTTGGTCAGAATTTGCCTAGTCATTGCATCTTGGCAAGAGGTCTTGACATTACATGTAAACGCCTTTAGATGTTTGAGATAATTTCAGTGCTTATAATTTAAAATATGTATATAATATATGTCGTTTTTAATATAAAAGAAAACTAAAAACAAGCATTAAGATTGAAATATATTAGGAAAATTGTGGCAACACCAACCAAGACATTTCTCCTTAAAATCGTGTTCGTGAAAACAAACGAAGTTTGGCGACACATGTAAACGCTTTTAAATGTCATCCTGCAGTATCCTAGCATCATCTAAATTCTTTACCGGTCTTCCTATATTGGTGTCGTCGGCAAATTAACAACAGTGATCTGTTCTCGTGGCAAATGTGCTTGTAGGTACATTGATATTATCTATCTTCTAGAATAATAGATGTAAAACTAACGTGGTGATATATATATATATATACTTGTAGTGACATTGTTTAATTATTGCCGATACGGTAATGCCAGTGCCGGATTAAGGTTCTGCTGGCCCTAAGGCACATTTTGATAGATGATCTGAAGATACAGATATTTTGGAATCACTGATAAAAGGAAGACAGTTTAATTAAACAAAAAAAAAATTATTACAAAATAATTCAGAACAGATTTTTTTTACAGTAGCTAACTGTAATTACTATAAGATTACAGTAGCTAGATTACAACTTTACGCGCTTTTGCGACTGCAAATTCGTCAGTTAGTTTTTGTAAGTCGATTTTATGAACCAAATTATTTTCAATGGAGAGAAGTGCCAGTGTACCAAGACGTTGTTGATCCATCATTAATCGTTTATCTTTAATTCTTTTTAGGTGCGCAAAAGAGCGTTTCCTTGAGCAGTTATTAGAGATAAATAAATTCGGAATGCTAGTTCCGTGTTCGGAATGGAAATGCATGATGAACTGCAGTAGTGTACAGCATTTGAAACATCACCTGCATAGACACTTCCAGTTAGTGTTATTCAATCGGATCTCTGTTCTTTATACTAACATATAAATTGACGAAATTCTGCTGGGAAATGGGAAGACAAGACCTTCGAATACACACCAAGTGTTGAAATACCAACATGGATATCTTCATCAGACATATTTGTAAAGTTGAATTGAAGGGAGCATGACAACCGACAATCTGTTCACAATGTTAACATTAATTTTTTTGCATTTGGAGTGTGTCCATGAGAGTGATGAAAGATAAGGAAAAATTATAAAAGCCAGCCACTTAGGATCACGCAGGATTTCGCCTAGACTGGCGTCCCAGCAGGACCACCCCATGCATGCTGCTAACTTGCATGTAGCTATTATGTAAACACTAGCAATTTGGTATATCTATGAACTCTACGAAAAGCTGTATTAGGAATCTGGAATATCCACTGACTGTTGTTTGGTGTGCTGTTTTTGTGCTATTGAATTACAAAAATGTGTTCTAGCAGAAATATTCAGGAATTTTCAACCATTAATCACACCGTATTTAAGGATTGCATATATGATTGTGACGATATTATGATTATGTAATATTTCCAGCCTTTGCGCAGACTATGACATAGCTTTTTACCCATTAGCTTGAATTATCTTAAAATCATAGCTTAATCATATCTAATTACTGATTATGTAATCACGCAACCATATATCTGACCTTAATCAGAGGAGAGCACTTTACTCTTATCCTGAGTATTTTTTGGACTTATCAAATTGTATTAGTACTTATCAAGTGACCATATTCAAGTCATAATTATTCTCAATGAGAACTGTAGATTGGCTACTCAACATTCTCAGAACATCATCCAGAAGCAAAACCTTTCAGGAGCTTGAGCGCCAGTCGCATCAATAAACCTCACCAGCATCCATTTATCAGAGTATCAGGAATATGCCTTCTACATGAACTGGTATACTCACATAAATCCCTATCCCAAAGCATCACCGCTATCATAGTGCCTGATCTGCATAGCCTAACTAATACCAAGAGACATTATCATGTTCAGCTCCTTAAAGGAAAGGTTGTTCCACCCATTGGTTCCAATTATCATGCACCTTTTTTAAGTTACTCAATGTTTTGATATCTTTCTAATCTTTAATAAATATTTTAGATTTTGCGTAGCATCTACTTCTATGGTGTTCACATTCCTTCCTGATGAGTTTTGTTTGGATGCTATTTTTGTAATTCCTGGACTTGTTGTTTGGTGCCATATGACTTTTGATGTTCCGGCGCCGTGTTAATTATATTCAATAGTTAAAATAGGAACAAGCACAACTATGAGCTCCTAAACGCAATCTCAAGTCTATACACTTATCTTCCTCGTCGTAAGCTTGGGAGATAGACCATTCTAAGATCCTTGCAAGGTGCCATGCTGTGACGCACTTGCTGAATGCTTCAGTTTAGTGAATTTGCGTATGAGTACTTACCTCTCCAGTCGCCGCTATGGCGATATGAGTCCCTCCCCACTCCTTAATACTCTCTCTCTCTCTCTCTCTCTCTCTCTCTCTCTCTCTCTCTCTCTCTCTCTCTCTCTCGCTCTCGCTCTCGCTCTCGCTCTCGCTCTCGCTCTCGCTCTCTCTCTCTCTCTCTCTCTCTCTCTCTCTCTCTCTCTCTCTCTCTCTCTCTCTCTCTCTCTCTCTCTCTCTCTCTCTCTCTCTCTCTCTCTCTCTCTCTCTCTCTCTCTCTCTCACTGGGAAATGAGAGATACTTTTTCTGGGAACGTTGGCCTTTTTCATGAAGGGTATTTTTCTGGACCTTATACTTAATTTGTACAAGTATGAGTTTGAAAGGTTGCGACTTTCAAAATTGCCAGTTTCTTTAATTTCCATTTATGTTTTTTTCACTGTCTTTTAAGTTTTAAATCATAGCAATCTATGATATCACTGCGCTGAATTAATGAAAACTCACTTACTCAATCTATCAATTAATCAACGATTACTCTTAAACTTTTTTTTCACACCGCTGGAATGATATAGCGTCTGATGCTCTTTGCTGATTTAATTACCTATATGGTACATACTCGTGAATTTTACAGAGTTCAATCGATAATCTCGTTTATCGATGACTTTACCTTTGTGTCTATTGTAATTTTTGTTGATAAATAATAGATAAATTCAAGATTGCGTTTCCCGAATGAAGAGTTACTTAATTTTGCAAAGTCAGGTAGCATTTTTGCCAACAGCACTACGATACAAAACTAATGATATGATATAGCCTACTACTCAATTACCTTACTAATAATTTTGCAGCACTTATATCAGTGTAGATTAGTTCTAACCGCACACATGATCGGAAAAAAAGTAAAATTCGTTGATTATAAAATTGATGTAAATGATAAAAAAAAAAATTTCAAACCATGCATTCTGTATACTTATACTGACGAATCAAAAATAAAGAATGCGGCAGAACAACAGTTTAGTAAATTATTGCCTTGATACATGCTAGATCATTGGATGTGGTAATTATGTGTTCGTGATAGTGATAAGTGGCTCTATCTCCCACCCACTACGCTGTCACTACATACTGCAGTCACTCATCAGGAGGTACGTATGGGGAAGGTTTTATAAACGAAGGTCTCCTCATCTTGTTAAAACCGACTGAGTATTTCGTCATTATATTATTGTGCAACAGAACATATTAACTCACGGTGGCATATTAAGAAGTGTAAATAGTAGATTACATACCATGTACGAGGGTTTAGGGCAATGTTTCTCAACCTGAGATATACGTTAGCCTACCGCACAGCGTATGTGAAGGAAATATTTGGGTATGCGATAGCTTTCAAGTTCAAAAGCACAATTGTGGAGCAAAGAAAACCTAGTTGCATTATAATCATAAGCAAATTTACACATACTAACTTAGATGCGCTCTCCAATCTTAGAATGCAAAACTATTTATGTATTAATCAGGATTGAATATGCAATTCATGCTGAGATTTACATCATGATGAAAATTCTCAAAGGCTGTTATAGAAAAAAAGCTTCATAATCTATAATTGGTTGTAAGATGCTGGTATTGAAGACATCTCATCAAATTAATCTTATACTGTTATCTATATACTTATCTATTAGTCCATATATTTTTATATATCATATCACTCATTCGTGCGTCCCCATTTAAAATACTGTATACAATTTGGTCATAGACATAGAAGGACTAGAAAGAATACCGCGTCGTGTAACCAAATTGACACCAAAATTACGTAACAAACCATACGAGGAACGACTCACAGAACTAAAATTATTTTCTCTAACGAAACGAAGGCTAAGAGGAGATTAATTGCAGTTTTCTAAATATTCAAAGATTATACTAACGTAAATCCAGACGCCAATTTCACAGAGGACCGTACTAATATCACGACAAACAACTGTTACAAAATAATTGGAAAATGGTTTGAAACTAACGAAACTAAATACTTTTTTTTTTTAATCGTGTTGTCAATGTTTGGAACGGACTACCCTCGAACTTCATTAACTCAGCTACCGTAGAAACTATTCAAAACGCCTCGATAATTTCTTCATATCAAATCCCTGGCTGGCACTGTTCTATTCAGGCTAATTAATCATATATATCATAGTTAGAGAAATCAAGCAGCCAAGTAGGGACCTGTAGGTTTGTTGCTGTTTGTATTTCTTTGTAATCCTTTGTATTCGTAAATCAATTTTTCCCATCTCTTTCCTGAATTTGAACTTATCTAGTTTAAAAACAATTGTTCGTGTCTTAACTTGCTCCTTGAATATGAGAACTTTGTTTATATCCCTTGTGTTAAAGGCCCTGATCCATGTATACACCTTTATCAGATCTCCCCTTATCCTAAAGAGTCCAGACAGAGG
>JAXIVD010002746.1:53656-54772 GCA_036785275.1 Cancer borealis
ACGAATGCTCTCTGTACACATTATACGGCAATGTATGTTACTAGGTCTGTCGCCTTTAGTTGTAAGAAAATTTTTTTTTCTCTATTTCTATGTGTGTGTGTGTGTGTGTGTGTGTGTGTGTGTGTGTGTGTGTGTGTGTGTGTGTGTGTGTGTGTGTGTGTGTGTGTGTGTGTGTGTGTGTGTGTGTGTGTGTGTGTGTGTGTGTGTTGGATTTATCAGTTGGTTTACCTTATATGGTTGGATTAGTGACTGCTGTCCTGAAACAGCTAGATTACGTTTCTCTTCTATTATGTATCTCACTGTGACTAGTAGTATCGCATTTGGTGTTTTCTAATATTATTTTCAAGTTTGTGATATTCAGCCAGGCATCTGACTAAACTTGAGTGTGTTGAATGTTGTGAAAATGCTGATCCAGCAGGAACACCCGAAATATTGTTGTTTGTGTCAATCAGATTTGGTGTGTAGTGTGTGCAGGGGCCCGTGTTGTGGCATTAACTTCACCTCTGACATAATTTATGCTGACATATAGTTTTAATGTCACTCTATTAAAATATTATTTTGGAACGCTATATATCTGTTTGGATTTCCAGTGACTGGCACCGCCAAAAGAAGGTATCTCAAAATTATATTTATGGTATGTTCCTCTATCAAACACTTGTATATGTGTGTGTGTGTGTGTGTGTGTGTGTGTGTGTGTGTGTGTGTGTGTGTGTGTGTGTGTGTGTGTGTGTGTGTGTGTGTGTGTGTGTGTGTGTGTGTGTGTGTGTGTGTGTGTGTGTGTGTGTGTGTGTGTGTGTGTGTGTGTGTGTGTGTGTGTGTGTGTGTGTGTGTGTGTGTGTGTGTGTGTGTGTGTGTGTGTGTGTGTGTGTGTGTGTGTGTGTGTGTGTGTGTGTGTGTGTGTGTGTGTGTGTGTGTGTGTGTGTGTGTGTGTGTGTGTGTGTGTGTGTGTGTGTGTGTGTGTGTGTGTGTGTGTGTGTGTGTGTGTGTGTGTGTGTGTGTGTGTGTGTGTGTGTGTGTGTGTGTGTGTGTGTGTGTGTGTGTGTGTGTGTGTGTGTGTGTGTGTGTGTGTGTGTGTGTGTGTGTGTGTGTGTGTGTGTGTGTGTGTGTGTGTGTGTG
>JAXIVD010002747.1:0-17500 GCA_036785275.1 Cancer borealis
CCGTGCTATCCCTTGAAACACACATTCACCTTTACTTTTTATTTTATTATCTACGCTATGACTGCTATTTTTATTTTCAGTATCCATAATCTTTCGTTTACTACATACATACACTACTAATTCAATCAATAATCTATAAACGTTTATATTGTTCTTCCATCATGCATCCTTTTCCCGCAAACCTTCCCTGACTTGCATATATATATCAGTTTTCGTTTCCTTGCGATGTCCATTTCCTCATTTCTCTTGAGTCTCCCTTCACCTTATGGATCCCACGGACTCAACCTTAAACTCAATGTTCAGGAATAATGACGAAATGTTCGCTGGAGCCATTCGGTCACCCTGGACGGAATACAAATGAGTGTGAGGGCATCGCTGATTTAATTTAATCGACGAAACGAGCGTCTGCATTCTTACCCGCCAGCATTCCGCGAGACACCTATTGACCGAACTCTTAGATGGAGGAGCAATGCCAGGAAATGAAAGAAGGAAATGCGTGTTCTAAGAGGTACAGTGGAAGGCAGAGGAAGGTACAGTGGAGGGCGGAGCTAAAGGCTTCCCCCTCCCTGTCTTGTCCAACATGACACACGAGACAGAAAACATATTGTGGCGGTGAACTGTGAACTGTGAACTGTGAACTCGTCTTGGATCAGCGCAGGTTAGTAGAGCAATGAAGTGGTGCCGACTAAGAGTTATTTAACAACAACAAAACATCGTAACGATCAAAAATATAAGAAAGATAAAACAAGAACAATGAAATGAAGCTGTAAATTACTTCCCTCGTTATTTGTCGTGTCTTAATTTCTTCTGAGAATTAATCACGAATATTGAAATGCTTGTCAATGTACACTAAGAAATGTATGTATGCATGTATAAACTAAGTGATTACAAGCAGCTCCCACCCAGTCCATCGTGCTCAGCCACCCCCAGTCACCCCCAGCCATCACTCTACCCTCCCATCCGCCATGCAGTCTGCCCGTGTCCCCTCAATATCATGTAAACAATAAGACTTTCAATACGAGAAGGTATATACAGTGGCCGGCAGAGTTACAGATGAATGTAGGGCAGGAAGAGCACACGCACGCCCGCACACACACACACACACACACACACACACACACACACACACACACACACACACACACACACACACACACACACACACACATATATACACATACACTGACAGTCGGATTACTATCACAGCTTTTTATAGTCCAAACTGAACCATTCATACATCGATAACAAAAAATATATGTACATAGCTATTAACATAAGAAATAATTAACTGCATTCATCTGATAACATGACGTACATTTTCAATATAAATGTAAAAGCACAGTTGTCATCCATGTGTTATCTTTTTACATCCATTCAATATTAAAATGTTTTTGAATATGAAAAAAGACAAACAAATTTTACTCATTATAGCACAAACGGTTTGCCCAACACGAATTATTTTTACGTCAAACATAACAATTATTAGATTGAAACAAACAGACGACGATTATGTAACCAAGTATATTGTAAAGCGATTTAATCTGCTATCTTGCTTCACTTTCCTTTCAATATTACGTGTTGTTTTGCGTCAACCTGTGTACAGCAATAATGTAAGGCAGGATAAGGTAGTGTTTCAGTCACCGGTGTTTGTGACCCTCAGGGAGCATACGCCGTCATTAATGTGTAGTAGTAGTAGTAGTAGTAGTAGTAGTAGTAGTAGTAGTAGTAGTAGTAGTAGTAGTAATAGTAGTAGTAGTAGTAGTAATAGTAGTAGTAGTAGTAGTAGTAGTAGTAGGAGGAGGAGGAAGAGGAGGAGGAGGAGGAAGAGGAGGAGGAGGAGGAGGAGGAGGAAGAGGAGGAGGAGGAGGAGGAGGAGGAGGAAGAGGAGGAGGAGGAGGAGGAGGAGTACAAAGGAGTACAAAGGAAGAACAGACAGCAACAGTCCTACTGGACCTAACGAGGCTGTCTGTTTAGCTACACTACTACTACTATAATATCTAGGTGATAGAGACAAAAGGACAGCAAAGTGGAAGGCTCCTCCCCACCCACCCCTCCCTCCAGCCGAAGCTGGCCGGAAGAGGAAGTGATAGATACCATGTAGCATGAAAAAACTAACATGGAATTTGTATAGGAAAGAAATAAAAAACAAGGAGTAATCTATGCTAAAAAAAAAATATTTATAAAAAAAAAAAAATTATAATATTAATTTTTACGCAGTAGTGAAATATTCGACTTGGTGAACAGATGCTAAGTGCTTATCGAGTTTTTTCTTAAATGATTCAATTGTAGTACTGTTGACAATTTGTGCTGGGAGAGAATTCCAAACATTTGCGATTCTATTGAAGAAAAAGTGCTTCGCTTCATTTGATCAAAAGCGCTTACCAATGATCTTGAAGCCATTGTTACGGGTGGAGCTTGTGAGATCGGTAGTTACATAATCGTTTATTTTAATATTAACAAAACCATGAAAAATTTTAAATACCTCAATTAGGTCCCCTCGTAACCTACGTTTGGATAAACTGAATAAGTTCAGCTCCTTTAGACGTTCTTCGTAAGACTTGTTTCGCAGTCTTGGGATCATTTTAGTAATTCTTCTTTGTATTCTCTCCAGCTTATTAATATCTTTTCTATAGTATGGTGACCAAAATTGAATGCAATATTCTAGATGAGGGCGTACGAGTGCATTATATAATGTAAGGATAACTTTTTCAGATTTATAATCAAAAGTTCTACCGATGAAACCGACCAGTTTGTTGGCTTTTTTTACAACGTCTGAACAATGTTTATCTGGTTTGAGGTCGTTACTAATAGTTATCCCTAAGTCTTTTTCATGGTTAACCTTGGAAAGTTCAGAGTCATTCATTGTATATTTAGTGAATTGATTATTGCTACCGATATGCAAAACTTTACATTTATCAACATTAAATTTAATTTGCCATTTCTTTGACCAATTGACTAACATGTTGAGGTTTGATTGAAATTGTAGTTTATCGGCGGTTGTAGTTACTTTACTCGTGATTTTCGTATCGTCGGCAAATTTTGATATTTTACAAGTGAGGCCTTCATCAATATTAAAGTACTGAGCCCTGTGGCACCCCGCTTTTAACGTCTCGCCAGTTAGATGATTTACCGTTTATGACACGTGTTGTCTTCTTTCGGAAAGCCAGTCTTCAACCCATTTAAGAATATTTCCAGATATGCCATGTGATTCTAATTTTTTTAATAACCGTTTGTGGGGAACTTTGTCAAACGCTTTTTGAAAGTCGAGATAAATTATATCGACCGCTTTTGTCTGGTCATAAATGTTGAATACATCGTTATAAAAGTCAAGGAGATTCGTTAAGCAAGATCGTTTGTTTCGGAAACCATGTTGAGAATTGTTAATCATGCTATTTTCTTCAAGAAAAGTCACTAGTTTATCGCGTATTATAGAGGAGGAGGAGGAGGAGGAGGAGGAGGAGGAGGAGGAGGAGGAGGAGGAGGAGGAGGAGGAGGAGGAGGAGGAGGAGGAGGAGGAGGAGGAGGAGGAGTTATATTATCTATCACTCACATGACACATTCCCTATCAGTTATCTAGGAGATAACACTCCCTTTCCTTCCTCCCTTTCTTCCTCCCTTCCTTCCACCCTTCCTTCCTTCCTTCCTTCCTTCCTTCCTTCCTTCCTTCCTTCCTTCCTTCCTTCCTCTCTCCCTCCCTTCCTTACTTCCTTCCTGAACCCTCGCCTTCAACCTGTCCCCTTGACCTGCTTGTGGCCTCTGCTGTGTATCTGTTCAGGTCACGACTGGGGACAGGTGTAAATATAATATTCAAATCGAGTGTGGGAGACTTGGAGGAGACTCTACCTCTGAAATTCTTTGTATATATATTTCACACAGCGAAAAATGAACAGAAACTATCAAAGTTGTACAACAGAAAATGTAGGTAAAGTATTATTATTATTATTATTATTATTATTATTATTATTATTAGTAGTAGTAGTAGCAGTAGCAGTAGTAGTAGTAGTAGTAGTAGTAGTAGTAGTAGCAGTAGCAGTAGTAGTAGTAGTAGTAGTAGTAGTAGTAGTACTAGTAGTAGTAGTAGTAGTAGTAGTAGTAGCAGTAGTAGTAGTAGTAGTAGTAATAGTAGTAGTAGTAGTAGTAGTAGTACTAGTAGTAGTAGTAGTAGTAGTAGTAGTAGTAGTAATAGTAGTAGTAGTAGTAGCAGTAGCAGTAGTAGTAGTAGTAGTAGTAGTAGTAGTAGTAGTACTAGTAGTAGTAGTAGTAGTAGTAGTAGTAGTAGTAGTAGTAGTAGTCGTAGTAGTAGTCGTAGTAGTAGTAGTCGTAGTAGTAGTAGTCGTAGTAGTAGTAGTAGTAGTAGTAGTAGTAGTAGTAGTAGTAGTAGTAGTAGTAGTAGTAGTAGTATCATCATTGTTATCATTATCATCATTATCAATAGTGTCTACATAACTCCAGATTAATAATTGGGAGTAACACTTGTCAAGACGTATCGCACTTGCCGTTGTATCTTCCATAGAGGAGAAGGAAAGCAGGGAAATAAGCAGGAGGAATAGGAGAGCGTGCGTGGTATATGAGAGAAAAGTTACCATTTTACTGAGTGAAGAGCAAACATTCACAGCGGACGACCAGATGCAGTTGTAAGGGAAACACACACGGGTTAGGAAGGCCAAGGGCAGGTGTGGTGGTGAAGAGGCTCACAGGTAACTCAGAGGACGTGACAGGTGAGGTGGTTCAAATTGACAGGTAAGTGTGTAGTGAGTGAGAAGGTGAGGCTGACAGATGCGTAGGTGTGGTGAGCAAAGTGGTAAGATTGACAGGTGTGGTGTGTGTGTGTGTGTGTGTGTGTGTGTGTGTGTGTGTGTGTGTGTGTGTGTGTGTGTGTGTGTGTGTGTGTGTGTGTGTATGTGTGTGTGTGTGTGTGTGTGTGTGTGTGTGTGTGTAAGTGTGTGTAGCAACAAGGCTGACATACGAGTAAGAAAAATGTAAGTGAATAAGATTAAAAGGCAATGCAAACGTCAAGGGCAAATAGAGACTGTGTTTCTTGTGTTTTCTTGTGTTTCTTGGGTGTTGTGGCTCAGGAAGAAAATACAGGTCAAGAAGGAAGGAAGAAGACGGCAAGAAAACAAGAAAGAAATAAAGAGAACGTAAAAGGAGAGAAGAAAAGGTAAGACGGCTAAAAGAGAGAGAGAGAGAGAGAGAGAGAGAGAGAGAGAGAGAGAGAGAGAGAGAGAGAGAGAGAGAGAGAGAGAGAGAGAGAGAGAGAGAGAGAGAGAGAGAGAGAGAGAGAGAGAGAGAGAGAGACAGAGAGACAGAGAGAGAGACAGAGAGAGAGACAGAGAGAGCGACAGAGAGAGAGAGAGACAGAAAGAGACAGAGAGAGAGACAGAGAGAGAGAGAGAGAGAGAGGGAGAGGGAGAGAGGGAGAGAGAGAGAGAGAGAGAGAGAGAGAGAGAGAGAGAGAGAGAGAGAGAGAGAGAGAGAGAGAGAGAGAGAGAGAGCGCATCAAGAAGGGAAAGGAGCAAGAAAGGTGGAGGAGAGGAGGGAATAGTAACGTAGGGCAGCTTACAATTCTGTCTTGGAAGCTTGCCGAGGAAGTACTAGGTTGCCACAGAAAGAAAAAAATTCTCGTTTAGTAAGAAAACGGTGAGTGAGACAGCAGCTAAGTGAACCTCGGCCGTTCGTTTTTCGTTTTTAAGCCACACAGCTAAGAAGATCAAGGCAAAAAATTGTAGTGCACGGTAATTACCTTGAAAGGGTTCATGGGATGCCTTGAAGAGAAGTAACACACCTACTTGTTACAACTCACTATGAAAGGCAGATACATCTTTTAAGTTTATATTTTTTCATGTATCTCTTACAAAGTATAATATTTATGTTGTCGCTGTTAAGTGTCCTCGTTTATGGAAGTGAGGGGAAGGAGGGGAAGGCCGCCGCTTCAGGTGAGTTATGAAGGCGGAATGGTCTTGACTGAATGAGGGGAGTGCGTGCCTTGAGCAGCAGGATGAAACAAGAATATAAGTTGTTAATTTTACACAAGATACTCGTACTAGGCGTCCACTGGGCACCTCCACCTGAGTCTTGGTGTGGTATAAGGCGGCGCTGCCATCTACCTGTACTTGAAGTAATATATCCAAAGTTTGTAGCTTGATTCAGAATCGAGTGTAAATTATTTGCATGCAATACAAAAAAATAATACAAATAATTAATGTGAGGCCATAACCTATTAATCAAAAACAAATTAAATGTTCGTTGTCGTGTACACACTAAGCTGTGAGTCACGTTCAATCAATTCTCTTTATACAATAATTACATCATATTTCACATATATACAGAGTACCTGAACAACTTTTATTCTACGGACACGATGAATGCCAATCAAAACTTCTTTAATATTTACTTTTCAACTCGTGGGTTTGCTGAGCATGTATGGCGCCGTTATTTGCTCTGGCTGGCGTGGCACTAAGTCTGATTCTTTGGGTAAACATGATGCAATATGTTCGTTGTTGTTTCTACTTGGTCAGAGGGAAACTTTTTCATTAAACATTACTACTTCAACTCTTCAAATTGACCAGAAATTTTAATTGCTCTAAATTTCACTTTCCTCCATAGAAGTACACACACATAAGTCATTCACATTGATCTGGTTTTCGTTACAGCAACTCAGGACTTCAATAGATTGCAGTCAATATAACTTTCCTCGTTAGTCTACTATTATTTCTGATTTTCTTGACTCCGTGTATGTCGTAAGAGTGTTAATAGATCTGCTGTGCGTCAGATGGTCTGCTGACAAACATCAACACAAACACTTTTCACTTGGTTCCTTCCCTCATATGGGTGTGTAGGAGCTTTTCTAGTCTACTTGTTGTCCTCTTTGTGTTCCTTTGGCCTCATTCTCCTTGGCGTCCCACAAAACAGGAGAATAATCCCGGATCTTCCCTCCATTCTTTCGGGCGTCACCAGTTCGTTTTGCCACCGCATAAGCCCAGCAGCCGCCCCGCCCTCCCCTTCACCATCAGGCTCACCTCAACCCCCATCACCCGCCCATCACCACCAGCAGATGTTACAGGGGCGTCAGGGTGTCCGAGTGTCCCCTGCCACACTCCTCAACCTTAATGCTCTTCCCAGCCCTTAGTCCTCTACCCCGCTGCTCCACCACAATAAACTTTTGGTAAGGGTACAATAGGGAGGATATTGGCAGTTCTCCGTGGGCGAGCCTCCGTTTATGTCCACTTCTTAAAAAATACTGAAGGAGGAGGAAAACGGTCTTGAAACGCTCACAAGATTCCTCTCCTTGGATCTCAGGCTGCTCGTCTTACTGGCTATGTAATTACGACTACGATGATTGAGATACTGCTAATTACCATCATCAGAGGCGAAGAGACGCATTGGAGGTTATGAAAAGAGCGATAAATAGTTTAATTAAATAAGTGCTTTGTGTTTTTTTCGTCTCCCTTGATCGCAGCTGTGTGTCCTTGTACCTTGTTTTCATTTAATGCTGTTCTGTGTACACCCTCACCCAATGTACACCCTCACCCTGTGCACACCCTCACGCTGTACACAACCTCACCCTGTACACAGCCTCGCCCTGTACACACACTCACACTGTGTACACCCTCACCCTGTGTACACCCTCACCCTGCACACACCCTCACCCTGTGTACACCCACACCCTGTACATACCCTCACCCTGTACACCCTCACCCTGTACACACCCTCATCCTGTGTACACCCTCACCCTGTACACAGCCTCACCCTGTGCACACCCTCACCCTGTGCACACCCTCACCCTGTACACACCCTCATCCTGTACACCCACATCCTGTACACACCCTCACCCTGTGCACACCCTCACCCTGTGTACACTCTCATCCTGTACACACCTTCACCCTGTACACCGTTAACAAGAGACAATTATCCACCGATAAACAAACATACAATACATGAATATATTTTCTTCGTATTCCTTCTCCTAATTTTCAGCATATCATCTTTCCTGTCGCTTTCCCTTCCGCCTCTTAACCTTTCTTTTCTTTCACAGTCCCTCTTCTCTTATCATCTGTTCTCCTTCCCTCCCTTCTCACCTCTCATTTCCCTCCTTCACTTCCCATTCTTTTTTCCCCCTCTCACTCCTCTCTTTTCTCTCTGAGCCACTCCTCAACTCGCTCCCCTCTTGTCTTGCCTCTTCGTCTACTCCTCTTTTCTTTCCTCCCTTCCTCTGTACCACTCCTTCAGGTGCTTGTCATACATCCTCGAGCACTTTGCCAAAATGCCTGCACAAGACCTGACCACACACGCGCCGTCTATATTAAACGCAGAGTTGGGCGGCGCACTGGCAAGGCGGGGAAAGGAATAGTGAAGAAAGGGAGGAAGGATGGTGTACTGAGAGAGAGAGAGAGAGAGAGAGAGAGAGAGAGAGAGAGAGAGAGAGAGAGAGAGAGAGAGAGAGAGAATGTAAAAAAATATACAGACAGATTAAGATAATGTTATGTCACATTCATTAAGTGAGAGAGATGGAGCACCAAGGTATAAGAGTGAGAAGAAAAAAAAGAGTGTGTGTCACAGTGGAAGAAAAAGGAGAATAAATAAAAACAGGAATTACATCAGTATAAGTGAATAGAGTGAAGGGAAAATGAGTTGACATGAACGTGAAGGAAAAAGAAAATGACACTATCAGTTGAAGGTGATTGGTGTTATAAGAATGAAACTTGAGAATATTCTTAAACAATTATTAAAGGGAGGAATAAAATACAAAAAAGAGGAGAGAAAGGAAATGGACGATGGAAAACCTGAAGGACAAGGAGGAGGAGAAGAAGGAGGAGGAGGAGGAGGAGGAGGAGGAGGAGGAAGAGGAGGAGGAGGAGGAGGAGGAAGAAGAGAAGGAGGAGGAGAAGGGAAACAGTCAGCCCCTTATAAGTCGAATGAAAACTTCCCTTCAACGTGAGAAGTGGTAAGTTTGGTTAAGTGTAGAATAGTAATCACATTCCTTAACAACCCAACACCCGACACACGCATCGAGGCGAGGGACATGGAAAGGCATACACATACCACTCTCCCTTTATTGCCGCCTCTGTGTGTGTGTGTGTGTGTGTGTGTGTGTGTGTGTGTGTGTGTGTGTGTGTGTGTGTGTGTGTGTGTGTGTGTGTGTGTGTGTGTGTTATTGCGTGTGACTTCTGCAGTGATAATATGCACCAAGGGGCAGCACGAAACAGGTCTAAGGAGTCTCCTCTCAAAAGCTGAACGTGTCTGGTGTAGCCTCAACGTGAATATTTGCCACAGTGAGGCTGCATGACGTGATGAAAGGGACAGTAAAGGGTGAGACTGCATGGTAAGAAACATAACAAGAAGTACAACTGTTTTTAGAGGTGAGACAGACACTTGTTAAATATACGATACCTTAAACATTATGAAGGAAAGATTATCGTCATTAAAGAAACACTATCAGACCGCCATTACGTTGCACTGCATGTCACTGTATGTTTTTTTATGGCACTGCATGTCATTGTTTTTATTGCACTGCACGTCACTGTTTTATTACACTGCACGTCACTGTTTTTATTTCACTGCATGTCACTATCCGCTTGATTCTCCCTTACCTTTGTGTTCCCTGTGAAGTATTTGGTGGAGTCTGGTTCCGTTCATATCGATAGCTCACCTTTATGCCATCACGTATTCTCCAAGTATCTGATGCAAATTAAAACAAGTCACCGGCTTAAACTATCATCAAGTTTTTTATTCAGTATTAATAAAATAAAAAAACATAATTAATATCTTCTCAGTACTGAGTGACTCTTGTGTTATATATTGAACCTATTTAATGAAGCGATGATTATTTCACTCCACTGAATGAAAATAAACAGACGAGATGTATTTTTAAACGTGGTATTGATAAATAGATTAACAAATAGACTTTTCATAAATTTTAAAAATCGAGACATTCTCTTAGATGTGTTATACGAATTATCAAGAAAAGTTGGTAATAATACTTCCATATTTATATACTTCAAATGTACTTCTATCTGCTACTTTCCTATATATACTAATAGATAAACACATACAAAATACATATAAAGAAAGAAAAAAAAAGGAAGCAAATCGTGTGAATGTTCAGGAGTCTGCAAATAATTCTCCGCGCGAATCTCCATAACCCATTTATTCAAGCTTATTACCGCCTTCAAACTTTGTTAAGAGAAATGGCTGAAAAAATATTCCCTTAAACTGGTTCACGTCCTCGATTCCAGCATTGTTCAAGACGGCTTTTGGTCTGCGTTTAAGACTAGTTTTGAGGAGTAAGTAAACAAACATATAGATAGAGATAGATAAATTCATAGCCAGGCATATACAGGTAAATAAACTGATAGATATAGACATAGTTATACAGATAGACAAAATTATTGAGAAAATTTGCTAGAGATAGATAGATGGATAAATGTATATAAATAGATAAATGGATAATCAAATATAATCAAATAGATAGACAGTTGGATGAATAAAATATGAATAATACTATCAATATGTGTCTGTTGTAGCGTATTGATCGAACACAGAGGAGATGCAACATGCGTGGTGTTTACAAGGCGCGTCGTGCATATTGGTGGGCACTGTTACGAGGGAGGAGTGTTGGGTCACGCTGACTTGGCTGATGGTGATAAGCGTGATCACTAGTAATTAATTGGTACGACTTTTAAATGTAACTTCATCAATGTTCCTATTTTCTTAACTCCATCTCATTCTCCTTATCAATTCTATTTATTCATACATACATACAGACAGACAGACACTGGCGTCAGGATTGTGTGAGGAAGGGATCTAGTTTGTTTGTTTTTTGTATTATACAGATGCACACATCCAGCCGCACACACATAATAAGAAAAAAACAATGAATACATAAATAAATAAAGTAATCAGTAAATAAATAAGTAAATAATAATAATAATAAAGATAAATTAATGAAAAATACTATGAAGATGTTTAGGCAATAATCCACAGCATCCGTACGTCTCACTCACTCCAGTAAGGCTTGAAGGACAAACGGACAACCTGACTGAACATAATTATCTCCCGGCCAGACAGACCCCGAGGCGGCGATGATTAGCACGCACTGGGCTGGAAGGCTTCACCGAGCGGCTGGCTGGCTGGCTGGGTGGGTGGGTGGATGGGTGAGTGGTTAGGTGGGTGGGTGGGTGAGTGGATGGGTGGGTGTTAGGGTGGATGGATGGATGGATGGATGGATGAATGGATGGATGGATGGATGGATGGTCTTCCCGGCAACCATCCGTCCCTTCCTGGCCTCACCATAACAACTGAACGCTATAAATATTTTGCTTTAAGGTTGTCTATATTTCCCACACAATAAAAAAAAGACTAAAAGATTATTGTATTTTTATTTACTTATCATTGTTTTTCCTCAGGCATTGAATAATAACATGTGTACGTTGCACATTCCGCTCTCTTTTATTTGTGTGAGTGTTGGTAGGTGAAATAGTTTACAATAGTGTGGTGATGCCTTGTCTCGCCGCACCGTGTAAATAATTCGTCTTGTTCGTCGTGAGTTAGAATGTCGCTGTCGTGCTGCTCACTGATTCAATTTGGACTAATCCGTCGTTACGTGTGTCCCGGCGGTGCTGGTGTGTCTGTCCTCTACGCGCGCACCTCACGGAGGACTCGGCACGGAAGGTTATCTTGTTCTTTTTCTGATTTGAATCCGTCATAAAACTTGAAATATAGCACAACATAACAGCACAATGCACAGGCGTGTACATTTGATCATAAATAGAATAGCTAAGTTTTACGGTTATAACTAATTTTGTTTTCCTGGCAAAGTTCTATTATTTCTTTTCATCCCCTTATTCAGCATGAGTGTGCGTGCAAGGTATGCTGTGCAGGCCATGCTGTGCAGACCATGCTTTGCAGGCCATGCTGTGCAGACCATGCTGTGCAGGCCATGCTGTGCTTCCCTTTGAGGCTCTGTATAAGCCCGAAAACAAGTGACGCCTAGCTTGTCCCGCCGCACGTGAGGACCAGCTGAGCCTTGCTGCGCCGGACAGCCCCTCAGCCCCGCCTCCCCTACACTGGGTCATGAGTTACTCATTTGGAAAAAGCGCTCTGCTAAGTTAATTTTAGTGGAAAACTGAATTGTGCGCCCATTTGGTAATATCATTTCGCTTTTCTATTTTCTATTTGGAACAGTGTCGCTGTAAATTGAATTTTTTTACATATCTTTTTTTTTTGTCGAGTCGTCAGTTCCCACGAGAGTTTGGTGAAAGCTGGCGACGTGATGCTATATTTCAAAGTGAAAATAAAAAAAAACAGTGTGAGACGAGAACTAATCCTGCTCACACTGCCTTCATACATCACAAACCACTGCTAATGCACGAAATTGCTGCGTGAGTTGTTCAGTCTGGGAGGGAAGAGTAGAGGGTTGTGCACTGGGAGATGGCTTAATGTATTCATCCATTCAAAGGCAGACCTTCCTCTCTGGTGACTCTTAATGACTGTTCTCCTTAGCCTCGCACAGGAATACTCATCGAGATAATTATACTTGTGGAATACTTGTGACGAATTGAAAATGTGATGTGTATCTCCCTTTGCTAACCTGGATGTCACAGTCATCCACCACCACACACTCTAAGGCAGGGGTGGCCAACCTTTTACATATCATGCGTCAACTTTATGTCATACGGTTTCAGATGCGCCATAAATCTCTTGTATCCCTCTATGAGTAGGCTTACTTTATTATTATCACAAGGATGCAATGCCCACTTCTAATCATGCAATGCGCCACGTTTGGCGCATGCGCCATAGGTTGGCCACTCCTGCTCTAAGGCAAAGAAAACGGACATACACACCTAGAAGACGTCAAAACCTAACAATATGATAGTGTTAAGAACATTATGTAATAGTGAACAATGAAGCCGTGACGAGAGGCTACAAGTGGCACGAAACACAATTCTCAAGTGATCCGACGTGTGACTCATGACATGAGGCTCACTATAGGAAGTGATAAGGTTTTCAATAAACAACAAAAGAAAGAATAGTTACATAAAATGCCACACACACATTCTCCTATGTGAAAATAACCCAAATAAATATCAATACCAGCTCGGAGAATGCTGGAAAGTGTGTGGAGGCGTAAACCTTGGCGTGGGTGGGAGGGTCTCAGAGGATGCGGGAGGCGTGAGGGAGTCGTGGCTGTTTGGAGGGAGCTTCAGAGGATCAAACTGAATCTGGTGGGGTCGAGGAATGATCCAGTGAACCTTGGAATACATTTGGGAGTATAGAGGAGCTTCGTGGGGTTTGTGGGGAAACTCGTTATGCCATCTTGTAGCCAATTTTCCAATCGTGTCCCTCCGTCCGAGTTCGTTATAAATGAGACTTTTCTTCCCGCTTTGCCCTGCCCACGGTCACTATATTTCCCAGGCATCAATAAGCCGTCGAAAACCTTTGCCAGCGGCGGAAGTTTGAGGCCATCAATATCCTGGCAGTGGGCAAGCATAAAGCGCCGAGCTGCATTGGCTCCTGGTCGCTGTTATCCTTCTGGCCTGTTTGCTATTCCACAGAAATATATCCTCGATAACTATAAAGATAACGACAAGCCTCGTCACAATCATAAACCATCGACTCTGGACAAAATAATGTATATTTTTTCCGAGATTGAATCACCAAAAGCAAGTCATCTATTAATTTTTACCCAACCACAAAGGCAGGTTTTCGTGTCTAAATTTGAAAGGGATGTAAAAATTGTCTAATTAAATTATCGTGGAGGGAACACAGGCACAAATTTGGCTGCGCTGAGCAAAGGTTCAGTGGTGGAGTCCAGTGGAATACATGCAGGAAATAATCGAGTTTCAGCGGGAAGCAGGTCAATGCTGCTTTCCATTGATAACTTACACACACGTACACCCTCGCCTTCAGAGTCTAAAAGTTTGTTTGTATAATGTTGCAATAACTCCTAATATTTATCCCATTAGTGACATCCCAAGGCAACCAACACAGCGGCACAAACTACGACAACTGAACTACTGAACGACTCATCCGAGGCAGCGACATATGTATTGAAAACTATTTAAACTAACCATATCTCTATCCATCTATCTATCAATATATCTATTTATCCATCTAGCTATCAATCTATATCTGGTTTTCTGTTTTCCTTTGTATTTAGATCGCTCCGTGAGAACTATCCTTGTTGTTTTGTACGCCTGAGCGTGGCGAGACAATACTTACCATCAATGTTCACCTCGAGTTGCATCGCCATTACCAAATGATGTGTAGTCTAACAAAGGTTGGTTGATGCGTGTTTGTTTATGAATATATTCGTGTATGTTGAATTTTTAAGGAGGCAGGCGTGGAGAGGCGGGTAGTTAAGGAAACAGAGGAAAAAGCGAGTAAAGGATTAAGGAAAAGAGAGTTATTAAATGAATGAGTGAACCAAAAACTCTAGAAAGGAAATAAAAGTTAGAGAAATGACGCAATACACAGGTGAGTGAGTGCAATGAAACGAAAGGTGAAACAGGGAGTGAATAAATCAATTAGTAAGTAAAAAAAAGAATGATTGGTTCAGTCGATTATACGAATTGTCTTAGCTGACAGCACCTCAATTATGCAATCCTCAACGTAAGCAATTATTGACAGTTACAGTTTTGTGTCCGTGGTGCTGGAAATACGTTACACTTGATCCTCTTTATGGATACACAAAGTATTCAATAAAGATATGAATAAGATTTATAAGTGCTCATTACGGAGGTGCTATATGATATATGAACTAAATCAACACACACCCACACACCCATCCACCCACCCACCCACCCACCCAGCCATCCACCCACGCACGCACGCACGCACGCACGCACGCACGCACGCACCCACCCACCCTCAAATGTTTACGTTCTCTCTTGAATATGTTGAGAACGTGCGAGGCTAATTGCTACTACAGCTCAGATGCATATAGCATTGTAAGTCCCGTCTCAGAACAGTATGGCAGCAATTTGGGTAGTCTTTGGCCATTCGGTGATATCAAAGAATGAAAAGTGGTCAGGGAATAATAGGGATTCGAACCCGGGACCCTAGGCTCGTATACCCGAGCGCTAGACCACTGTACCACCTAGCCAAGTTTTGCTTCGTCCACCTGCCTCAGCTCGGCCGCCACGTGTAGGGCAGTGGGACAGGTGAAAGTGTCTGGCAGGGCTCCGAAAAGCCTTCACCGATGTCATGGCTGTGAGGCTTCCCATGACCATCTTTACTTTTTCATGAACTATGTTGTGGTTTTGAAACGAAAATAATAAATCATTTTGGTTTGAAAAGAGATTGATAGATAGTTCGTTCATTCTGTTATTCCCTTTCTTATTAACATCGCAATTAAATGGTGACCAAGTTTCCAGGAGCAAACGAACTGCTTTGAACTTTTTCCTACTGTCACAATTTTGTATTGAAACGCTGACCCATCCTCAATGATCAACAACACAGTCTTATACGCCTTACAAAACATATCCTGCCTGACAAAAGTTGTATTACACTTGACTTTTATCACGGGAGAGTCGCGGCTGGACGGACGGACGAACGCACGTCTCCATGGTAGCGGCAGTGACCGGAATAAAGGAAGTGTTGATACGTGGGGAGAGGACAGCATAGAAATCACAGGGTGTGAAGATTTACAATGATAAAACTTGTGATGTGATCTTTATCGACACTGTTGATAAAGTTCAAGTGTGTTTATCTGTTTGCTTGTATGAGTGTGTCAGATGCAACTGTGTCACTCCCTGGTGTCACTTGCCAAGGCACTACCCGACCCTACACATCATGAGGCACACACACACTCACGACATAGGAATAACCAAGTCTCACCACTGCCACGCCCTCCAATATGCACACCGAACCACTGCTTCACTCACTCAGGAACAAGTTACGGGATGCAACACCGATACATTCTGTTTGTAGGTGAATTTTTAAATTGCTTTTTAGAGTTGACCCGAAAATTTCAAACAAAATCAGTTTTTTCCCTGTTCAATATCAAGCATAGGGAAGTGTTATAGTTTGAATGTTGTGACTGTTGGCTTACATTAAACCTGTTCGAACCATCCACTCAACACAAGTTAGGAGCCGGGAATCTGCCATAGGAAACAGGTGTTACGAAGCATTATAACATTGTTTCACGTGTTCACGATGATGTGAACACACACTCTTCTCTCCATCCTAATCCACAGTCCTCTCTCCCTTTCTGCCTCATCTCCTGCCCTCCCCTCCTCTCTCATCCGCAGTCCTTGCTCCTCTCCCCTTCCTAAACATGCACCAACACTCTCTCCTCCTCTTTCCTTCCCAGCTGCTTCCTCCCTCCTCTCCTTCAGACACACTTATCTGCACTCTGACCTGCCTATCTACTCTCCCTCAATCCTCTTCCCTTTTCTCGTCTTTAGCCTCACAGTACGCCTGCCCTCCTCTCTCAATGCCTTCATAGCAGTCATATCACCCTCCTCTTCCAATCCCTCACGGCTTTCTCCTTTTTTGCGGCTTATACCTACTCCTCTCCGCCTCTTCGTCCTACATATCTCTCCTCACTAAGTCTGCATCATTCTAAACACCCAAGGGACGGACGCAGCAACAGTCTGTGAGTTTACAGTCAATAAGAACATTGATATCAGAACTTGAGAGATCGCATTAAGTTTTTGTTCAATCCTCCTCCACCAAAGAAACTCACTGTAAAGAAATATACTTCGCCATATGTTGACGTATAGGGTGAGGAGAGAAATGTGGTTATTTATATAAACTTTCTCAGTGGTGAGACGCTGGTACGGTACAGAGGAGGCGGCCGGGTAATGGTGGCGGACTGGAAGGAAGGGAGAAGGAAGGACGATTTTCTACCTCGTGGTTTCACAGATTGGACGGACGATTGATAGGAAGCTGCACAGAATGGCAAATAGAAATGAAATAATGTCATTGTCCCACAAATTCTTCTCATTGTAAATAATGGAGAGGGAAGGGTGCGTGCGTGCGTGAAGGCTCGCCCGCAAACGCACAAGGGAGGAAAAGCAAGGGCAGTCAGTGTGTGAATGAGTTGATGTGCCAGACTAATGCACGTGTCTGTCTGTGTGTGTGTGTGTATGTGTGTGTGTGTGTGTGTGTGTGTGTGTGTGTGTGTGTGTGTGTGTGTGTGTGTGTGTGTGTGTGTGTGTGTATAATAATAATAATAATAATAATAATAAACGGTTTATTAGAGATAAATTGCAGCCCAAGGGCTGAAAATGTTACAAGTAGTGTAGCAGATAGATAGACAAAGATATGATAATAATGATAATAATATTAAGGTAATAGTAACAGCAATGATAATAATAATAATAAAAATGATGATAATAGCAGCTAATGAAGGGAAGAAAATATGTACAAAGTAATACTATGATGGACACTTATAATGAGTTGATGATTTTGATCATCGTAGGCACAGCACTATTTTTGTATCTGTCTGTACGTGCACGGACTGGAGTGAGCAGGTTGGCGTGTCTCATTGACTGTC
>JAXIVD010002747.1:36787-46787 GCA_036785275.1 Cancer borealis
GCTGGAGCAAAATTCGAAGTCAAATGACATTCTATGTAAATTGTTGAGAAGACAAAATAGTTTGCCATAATCATTTTATTTCTTGCATAAGTTGCAATATATTGCACTATATTCACAATTGGTTAGATCAACTGATATGTTGTTCTAATTTAAAGTCACTTTTCTTTTTTCTTTTACTTATTTGTATAAGTTAAATAAAAAAGAAAAGTGACTTTAAATTAGAACAACATATCAGTTGATCTAACCAATTGTGAATATAATGTGCTTTCAAGAACATCTTTAAGGTCATTAAAGTGGGCACATAACACTGCTGCAGCGACAATTCTTCTCGAATAGAAGCCCGTCGTCCTGAAGGGATCGGCCATTGTTACTGGAGCTGGAGATAAACGTAAACAAACGCGTGTCGCATGTCTGCTAGGAGATGTCGGCGGTGCTGGCTGAAATCGGAGGTTGGAGGTAGGATGTAGGAGGAAAAATAGCCCAGTGTGATACCCGCTTTAGGAAAGTACACTATACATGTACATATATACATGTACATATATATATATATATATATATATATATATATATATATATATATATATATATATATATATATATATATATATATATATATATATATATATATATAGGTACACCCGGTGGTCTAGTGGTTAGGACACTCGCCTCACAAGCGAGAGGTCGCGGGCTCGATCCCCGCGCTGGGTAGGAGACATATGGACCAAGTCTCTTATAAGTGTGTAGTCCCTGTTCACCAAACAGTAATGAGGTACCTGATCTCAGACGGGGTTTGTGACCCGCTTTCAGGGGGGAGAAAACAAATCTCCCATAAATAAAAATATACGGCCTCCTGGCTAGTACAATGGTAGCACGCTGGCCTTGCATTCGCTTGGTCGTCAGATCGGGTCCCCGCCCGGGCTTGTGATGCTAAGTTGTTTACTGGGAGGAACTGCTGTGGTCGGGCACCACAGTGGTGCAGCGGTGGTCCACCATGGCTGTGAGGCATAGACCTCTAAACAAAAACCAAGTAACCAAGTAACCAAGTACTATTATATTGTACCTTCCTCTAATAATACAAGTATATTTAGGTACCTAAATATACTTGTATTATTAGAGGAAGGTACAATATAATAGTACCTATATATATATATATATATATATATATATATATATATATATATATATATATATATATATATATATATATATATATATATACATATATATATATATATATATATATATATATATATATATATATATATATATATATATATATACATATATATATATATATATATATATATACATATATATATATATATATATATATATATATATATATATATATATATATATATATATATACATATACATATATTTATATATTGTTGGAGCTTATTCCTCCTTGTGTGAGCTCTTATTGAATAACGAACCGCAAGAGCATTTCGGTTTCGTAGCTAGAGCATCTTGAGATAAAGCTGTTAAGCATCTAACCGTGTATAGCTTAGTTAAGATCATTTAGTAAAGCCAGAAAACCATATATTCTTTTAATATTCTCCCATTACAACCTATACGTCCGAAGAGTGTTGATTTCAATAAGTAACTTTGTCTGACTTAAGACTTGATAAGCTCAGGCATAGACTACACCATACTTGACTGGACACTCGCGACAATCGCTGACAGACGATATACATTTCAGTCCTATTGATTCCGCTGCTATGAGTGATGACAGATAATACTTCATATTATCAGTTCATATTCTACTTAGGACATTGTATGTCATGTCTTTACAATCAGTAATGATTGCTGAACCATGGCTGAACATAAAAAAGGATTTTACAACTTTTGCAAATAGGAAATTAACATAAAGACTACAAGTTTGAGTGAAAAATCGTGTGGGAGTTGTGTATAAAGCATATTGTTTATAGCAAAAAAATCTGGCAAATTCGCAATAATTTCTGAAATAAAACATCACATATTGTGAAATAACCATTCCTGAATATGATTTGATTGTGATCAAATGTCATATAATCGTTATATCGGCTTGGGAATGAATTTTTCATAACAATTCGTGGCGCGAAAGGCAAAAGGCGAAAGAGGTCACAAGAAGAAGAAGAAGAAGACCAAAACAATCCTTTACAAAGGTCAACAACATAAATAGTTCAATTCATTGGTCCCATGACGCTATTATAAGTCTCATGGAAAATGTTCATGAGCAGAAGAAGAAGAGAAGTGCTTCCTCCATAACGGCTTGTGTTGTTGTTATGATCAGCTGATTCCACAAGGTTAGTTCTTCTACGTGTGACCAGACTGGTAGTTGTATCGCTGTAAATCAAGAAAAAACGGAAGCCAGGCTAGCGTTAGCAAAACCTAGTGTGACCGTAGCTTCATCAGCTTCTATTGTATACTCTGAATCATGCTTGAAATAAGATTTGAAACTATTTCCAAATATTTTGTTTTCTACGTTTTCACTGAGCATGGCAGGATAAAAGGAAAAGTACGTACGCCGGGAAAGTGATGTATGGTGATAAGATCATTGGAAAGAACATTGCTAGATAGAAGAGGAGAAGGAGGCAATGAAACCAACAAGCTGACTAGAGACCATCACCAATAAGGAATTACAATGGAGTTATTTTACACAGTCTCTGAGAAACGCTCTCTCGATGACACTCAGCAAACATCGTAAGTTGATTAGGAATGTTAATTTTTTTCTTCTTGATGTTATTTATGGGTATATGAAAGTATGAGTGAAGTATGAGTATGAGTGAATTGGTTACGAGTGACTTAGGGTGTTGTGTTCAAGTTTTGGTTATATTTTACAATTACTCTCAACACTAAGGTGTTGTGTATCCTGCCATGCTCAGTGAAAACGTAGAAAACAAACAGAATATTTGGAAATAGTTTCAAATCTTATTTCAAGCATGCATGTATATTAGTATGGACTACATTGGCTATGTATGTATGCGTTTTTAGTTTTAAATTTCAATATTCCTGGAAATTATTGCAAATATGGTGTTTTTATTGTGTCTTAGGATTTAATAATTGTCGCCCACCGATGACGTATGTTGACTAATTTGTTTTTGTTGCTCATAAACATATACTTCACATCACTCTGAGTTGTTTGCTTTTTGTTTGAAGTTTCTATGATGATTTTAAGTATTTTATTCAAATAAAACTAACAAAAAATCGTCTCAGGACACATTTACGAAAGACCCGATTTCGAGTGCACAGTCACGTATGGTGTATTCTATGGTATTGCATATTAATATAAACTACATGGGCTATGAATGTAAGTGTTTTCTGATTGAAATTCCAATATTCCTGGAAAATATTGCAAAATTGGTGTTTTTTATTGGTGTCAGGATTGAATAATTGTCGCCCACCGATGACGTATGTTGACTAATTTGTTTTTGTTGCTCATAAACATATTATTCACATCACTCTGAGGTGTTTGCTTTTTGTTTGAGGTTTCTATGATGATTTTAAGTATTTTATTTAAATAAAACAAACAAAAAATCGCCTCAGAAGACATTTGCGAAAGACCCGATTTCAAGTGCACAGTCACGTATGGTGTATTCTATGGTATTGCATATTAATATAGACTACATGGGCTATGCATGTAAGTGTTTTCAGATTGAAATTCCAATATTCTTGGAATATATTGCAAATTTTGTTTTTCTTGGTTTCTTAGGATTCAATAATTGTCGCCCACCGATGACGTATGTTGACTAATTTGTTTTTGTTGCTCATAAACATACTCTTTACAACACTCTGAAGTGTTTGCTTTTTATTTGAGGTTCCTATCTTAATTCTAAGTATTTTATTTTATTTTTCTAAAAATCTGCCGTAAGACGGGTTTGCAAAAGGCCAGATTTCGAGTCTCCAGTCAAGTATAGTGTAGTCTATGGCTCAGGTAAAATATATTTCAATATTTAACGTCAATTACGGGTTAAAACAACTCGCCACCCTCGCTTTGGTGACTGCTGGTGAAGCTGGCACGTTGGGCTATTCTATGTCATATACAGGGAAACATAATTCTTACGCTATTTATCCTTTGTTCTCTTTGTTGTATTTGTTGCTGTTGATGTAGTATTCCATGTATATATCCCATGACCTTGATTGACGCCCTTGGCACAGTCAATTGATAAAAAAAATAACTTTCTTCAACAATTATCTTGTGCATACGGAAGTGTTTCTTGAAATTATCCTGGGGTATTATCACCTCTACATAAATCTTGACTCTCATAGAACTTTGAGGCTTCTCTTTGTCTTTCTCTTTTTCTTGCCATCTTAAAACTGCATTTCCTATGGCTATAAGTGGTGCAGTATCTATTCAAAGCTAATCAGCAAGTTTTTCTACGGCGATAAGCTCAACTACATAGAAGGGAGCCGCCATGTTTGTAGCTGATTACCTCGGCGAATTTAGTGATACAATCGTTCAGTAGGCTCGGCTTGCCCTCCCAACCCACGACTGCCTTCTTGAACGCAGCCCAGAACAAGCGGATTGCTGGGTACATGGCACCGGTGCTCACCCCAACAGCTAACTCCATATATTTGAGTGATACGTAACAAAAATGGTGCCCTACGCTTTATTGATCAGAATCAGAGCGATCCTCGACGCTGGGTGTGGAGTGACTCCCGCCCAAAGCTTCACTAATATGTAAGAAGTGACCTTTTACATGTAATCAAAAGCACAAGTGCGTAGTTACGCCCACTGCATCAAATAAACACACTCTTCCTGTCCACTGTAATCACATTGTTCTCAACTTATCTAGTACAGCAGAGCGTCGTCCTGGTAATCACAGCTCCACTGAATTAATGCTTAACTTAGATAAAATGTTACACGACTCAAATTCATAAACAAAAACTTGTCAAATAATGTTTACTCCGACCCACACTACCTGTCTACTGCTTTGGAGTATTGACATGTTAAGATAACCAAAATATTACTCTTAAGCCGCGTTTTTGTCGTCCACGCGCGAGATTGGGTTTCGAAGACCGTATTGGGACCGTTTTGGGACCGCCACAAAATTAAGCTTGACTTAGTGCCGAAATATTATTAGCTGGTTTACAAACCACTCAAAAAACTTTATTTAAAGTAAAATATTGCTACTGTACTTTTATTTGACATTATTTGGCGACATATTCCTTTCCTTTTTGTTAAGGTTGCCGAAATTAATGTCAGCGCCGAAAATAGTCCTACACAGTACATCACAAAAACTGAGCTGCATAATCTAGTTGGGGTCTATCTAGCGCTAAATACAGCTTCAGAATGATCTCAGAACTCCTATTTGTCACACACCTACCAATAAATCACAGTATCTTTCTATTTATCTATGTCTAACTATAATACACTGTTCCCTGAGGCACAAGTCACTGCTTACTTGAACTCCCAAACGTTCCTTTCACTATATGACTTATTACCGGTAAAGATTCGTAAGACAACCTATTCGATATCTCCTTACCTTCAACCTCAGAAACTTGTTAAGATCACCTCAAGCAGCCATGCCGCTGAATTACAGAAGAAAAATACGATTTATTTTAGGCTACGTTAGGTTTTGTTTTGTTTGGTTAGGATACGTTAGGTTTAGTTTGATTTGGTTAGGTTAGTTAACTGCAGCTCTGGGAAGATTATGCTAACAAAGTTATTTTATTCGGTAAATTTCTATATCTTCACCAGAATGCCGTGTGACTACGAAAGAAAGTGGCTTGTGTTCATCTAAATGTTTTCTAATTGCCCTTGCTATATGATAGCTTCTAACATCTACATCTTCATTACTAACCACTGTTGATTCAATGTACTAAACTCGTATCTAGAACACCTAGATATTAACAAATTATAGATCGAAGTGCTTAGAGATACGTTGTCATCCACTATTCGTCCGCTATTGGTACGACCTGTGCCTTATTATTTACCTGGTTAAGCATCTTTCTAGTTATGTTAGGTTGATTATGTTATATTAGATTTGGTTAGGTACGGTTTGGTTCGGTTATATAAGCTTTTTACCCAAAAGTTAGGCACGTGCCGTATCTATAAGCGAGCACTATGAGGATACAACATTCGTTAAATTACGTTTAGAATAGGTTAGGTAATGTTATGTTATGTTAGGTTTGGTTAGGTACGGTTTGCTTCGGTTATGTAAGCTTTTTATATTATATTTCCCCAAAGCTAGGCACGTGCCGTATCTATAAGCGAGCACTATCAGGATACAATATTCGTTAGGTTATGGATAGATTATGTTATGTTATGTTATGTTATGTTATGTTTGGTTAGGTACGGTTCGGTTCGGTTATATAAGCTTGTCATATTTTATCAACCCAAAGATAGGCACGTGCCGTATCTATAAGTGAGCACTTAGGTATGGCTGCCATACCTGTAAGCTGTGCTAATATATATAGTACGCCACATACTCATTTAAGAATTATCAACCAAAAGCGATGTAATTTAACATTCCGAAATAATACGAGAGCGCTATTTACTCCAACAAACATCACTTCTCCCACGAAATAGCGCCTGAACATTCAAATGCATAATAACTTCATCAGGCTTTAGATAACTAATACCTAGGCGATCTGTTACCTTTATTTTTTACCCGCAAAAGTCTTGTAATGCGAGTTAAATAATTATTTAAGTAGGCATAAAAACGCTCAACAAGGGGCAGAACCGAAAGAAAAAAATCATTCTGTTCAAATATCAGATATCAAGAAAAAAATATAGGTACATATAGTGTTTCTAGTTAGTCAGTTTATACCACAGAATATTTATCTATATCAAATTATTATTCATATGCAGCATTTCCGTAAACTAGATGTAGACGCTGTTGTGTGCGTCATAAATAGGTATGCATTGTGCCTAACGTAGTGAGCAGCATAACATATTCTTTTATACTTGTTCCATGGTGCCTGCCAGATTATGTGCCAAGTCCTGCCTCATATACACTTGGCGCAGGATCGATCGATTGACACCTATCGCAATGTTTCACCACATGCCGCACCTTCTTCCTTGACTGCAAGGTTAATCTCCTATCGACCCCCATATGGTGTATCTGATGCAGCTCTCTTACACTCGGCGCACATCCATGTTAGAGCATCCACCGAATTCTTCTCTGACGGAAGAAAGACTAAACGTAATTCTAGACTACATACATCCATAAATTCTTACAGGATTCCCAACCGCCGATTCACAGTCATCTCAGAGGCTCCCTCCGTTCGAAATCGTCGATTGCTGTCACCACTAATTTCATCCAATTGAGTATTAGTCCAAGAGCAATAGGTTTAACCTGGAACAAATTATAAACAAGCTCAAAATTTCAGGATATGTTTAGAAAACTGTCCTGAATAACATATTAAAAGTCCCCAGAAATCCAGCTTGTGCTTCACGAGGAATTCAAGATGGCGTTCAAAATGGCCGACACTCCCGAAGTTTCACATATATTTGGTTTCAGACACGACAGAAACGTAAACAAGGTGTCAAATTATAAGTTTTTGGGCACGTGGATTTCGATTTAACCATTATCTAGACGCAAAGATGAAAATTTGTTTAGATATCTTTTTATTTATCGAATATAATATTTATTTTTAACCTACATTTTGACCTTCTGACTGTATACTTACTATATATTTTTTTTTTCAGAGAGAGACACTGAAATGGAATTATGCGTCATATGTCAAGATGCTTTGGGAAGCAATTATGTCTGTGTTGGAGACAAGGGTCGAAGGACACTCGTGGCAGTAAGCTTAGAAAAACAAGATGGACTTCATCAGCTGTTCCAGACAAAGGATCCTCTGCAACTGCATGCTCCTTGTCGCAAAGCCTACACCCGTGGTACCAGCATTAAGGCAGAGAAAAGAAAGGCAAGTGAAGCACCAACTGAGGAAGAGGCTGCACAAACCAAACTGAGATCTAGAAATCCTCTCTTCGACATAGCGAAAAACTGCTTGTTTTGCTCTGAAGTGATAGAAACTAACACCAAACTGCCTCTCCAAAGAAGGAAAAGGTTCAGCAATGTTGAAACTATTGAATTCAAAAACAGTGTTTTGAAGCGCATAGAAGAATGGTGTGATGAGGGGGGTGACACTGTTGGCAAGAGACTAGACGCCGTCATAGATCTGGTAGCAGCTGAGGCAAAATACCACAGAGTGTGTGCTAGGGACTTCTTTGCTAGTATTCTGAACACAAAACATGTTGGCAAACTAGCTGATGATGTAAGAGATTCTGCTTTCAGTGCACTCTGTTCATTTTTAGACGATAATGATGAATGTCAATTTTCCCTATCTGTGCTAATGGAACATATGAACGCCTTCCTACAGGGTAAAAATGGATATTCCGTCAAATATTTCAAACAAAAACTGAAGGAATATTATGGTGATGACATCATCATCACAAGCATCACTGGAAAAGAAAGCATTGTCAGCTTTCGTGACACTGCACACAGATTACTGCGTGAAAAATGGATTACAGACAACACCTGGACAAAGCTGTGAAAATGATAGCATAATTGACATGGCTGCAACAATTATTCGCAATGATATTCGCTTGTCAGTCTGTGAACTTAGTCAATATCCCACAATGGAAGACACTGAAAATGGTGACAGCCTTATTCCTATGTCCCTTAAACGTTTTTTGCGTAAATTGCCGGATCCAAAGGAGAAACAGTCTACTGTTGTAAAGAGACGGTGCACAGCTATAGGCCAAGCAATCATTTCAGCCTGCAGACCAAAATCTTTTATTTCACCAGTTCTACTTGCCATATCATTGTACATACATCGCAAGTATGCCTCACGTGATCTAATAGACATCCTTAGCAGTATTGGTTTTGCTGATGATTACAGGGAGGTACAACGTTTTGAGAGTAGTCTCACATCCTCTTGTAAATCTTCATATGGCTTAAATGGCTTTACACAATTTGTGTTTGATAACGCAGACTTTAACGTAGCCACGCTGACTGATAAGCAAAATAGCATCAGTATCAGGGGGAAAACACAGTAGTGAATCCTGAACAAAATCACCTGTGTCTTGAAGTAAAGCGCTGACCTGGAGGAGTTTATGTCATATGAGCTGGCCCCTCAACCTTCTTCCCTATTTCATGGTGGTGTCATGCGGCAAGCAAACAAGAGTGCCCTAGGTACACTCCTCAAGTCATTTGTCCCTGCACAACTCAACATGCCAGACAACTGTCAGTATGTCGTGGATGGGGGTCATCTGCTGCAGTCAGTGGTGTAGCCACAACAATCAAACTACAACGATATGTGTGATGGCTATGTTAGTTATATCTTGAAACACTATGGAACTCTCACAACTGTTTGATGGGTATAGCACCATCTCTACAAAGGCAGCTGCGCAACAGCGGCAGGCAAAGAAAGCTACATCTAGTAACATTTTGTTTGACCTGAATATGCCAACTACCACTTCTCAGGCTGCATTTCTGGCAAATGGATACAGCAAGGAGCGATTAATACAAATGATTAGTGCCATTATGAGTCAGTCAGGCATTCTGACGAAGCAGGCTAAGGCTAACGCCGATGCCATGATAGTTTTAACAGCTCTTACATTAGCAGAATTAGGAAAACCTGTGGTTGTTGTTGGTACAGACACTTACATACTGGTAATGCTGGTAGCTCGAACAACCACAAACATGGATGTGTATATACTGTGTCGGGAGAACCCCCCTAAACTGTACAGGATTCGTGACATTCAAGACAATATTGGCGACACCAGCTCCTATCTGATGGTAATCCATGCAATAACTAGTTGCGATACTGTATCTGCACCGTTTCATCAGGGTAAGTGCATGGCATTCAATCTGCTACATAAGAAGCAAGACTATGGTCTACTCAAAATTTTCAACAGTGTTGGAAGCGCTCACCAGGAAGTAAAAAAAGCAGTTGAAAGCTTCCTCTTGAAGATATATGGAGCTAGCAATAAATGTACTTCATTGAACAAACTCCGATATATTGCCTACAAAAAGTCAATCCGGAGAGCTTCTCTTTCATCAAC
>JAXIVD010002747.1:51787-54768 GCA_036785275.1 Cancer borealis
CGGCGCGTTCATCGTACGACATGGCATTTCAGCTTGGGAGCTGTATGCTGAGAGGCGGTGAGGGCCACCGTTACCAACCGGCTGCTTGAAAGAACACGTCTCACGCGCGCTCGCTCTCCCCAAGTTGGCATTATTCCGTCTGTAACCTCCTCATATTTAAGGGAGTGGGTTTTACGACTGGCCTGTTAGATAAGGGGTATATTTGTGTAGCTAGACAGTAAGGCCCTGTCTGTAGAGGAAACGGTTACAAGCCAAAGCAGTGAAAAGAGTGTGTGGCTGTGTAATTAACATCTTGCCTGAGGTAACTCCACCTAGGGTTTCAGTATCCAGGAACTTCTCGCAAGGAAGTTCTGGATATTGTCAGGCTTTTGAGTCTTGGGAAGTAGTTGTCTGCGTTGTTTTCGTTGTCTTCGTTGTCTTCGTTGTCATCGTTGTAATTAAGAGCCCATCAGTTGAGGCCTCTTGTTGGATAACACAGACGAGGAGTAATCCCGTCTTAGTGTTGATTTATTACGACTCATATAACGCACTGTAAGGAGTCCCCTCGCGGGAGGCTACTTTGTAGGGTGTTAATTGAGTCGAGAGGGGTTATTGTCCAACAAGGAGTGGGTGGGAAGACACCTTGTGGGCGGTATTCTGGTTGGAGCGATAGCTCCTTGTCTAGGCACTGTAATCTAGTGCTCGCTGTAAGTCTCTTTAGAATGTAAGGAAGAGAAGGTGGTTAATACTGGGAGATTCCTTGTCCTTTGGAGGGTAAAAAGGACTGGCGACCTCCTTACGTTAACGGGGTGGCTTTAGGTGCTGTGTTTGGGGCCAAAGAGTGCACAGGTTACTTAACCGGGTACATCAGCCTAGTTGTCCAGCCGCCGGCGAGTGGCCCTCGGAAAAGACTAGTCCTACGGGATAGTCGAGTTTCCTTGCCCTTTGGTAGGTTAAAAGGACGTATAAATATCAGCCCTATAGTTCGTACACACCCGTAACGTGGTTGTGACTGGGTAGGTCATAAACTGACATCCGGCAGTAGGGCATAAGAATCGTGTCCTGCGGTGTGACCGTAACAAAACAAAAAAAAAAAAAAAAAAAAAAAAAAAAAAAAAAAATATATATATATATATATATATATATATATATATATATATATATATATATATATATATATATATATATATACATATACATACATACATATATATATATATATATATATATATATATATATATATATATATATATATATATATATATATATATATATATATATGTAACAAATAAAGTGGGGAGCACACCCCATTACTGTGCGTAACCGCGGGCGCCCATCTCCCATCGCATTTATCTTTGAGCCTGTGGTGGAAATCAATCTGTTATTCCGGGACACAGGGCCTCTATGACATCCAACTTTCCACAGTTTATCTTCTCCATGCTTTCTAGGCACCCATTTATCTACCAATTCATTTGGAAGGATGAACAGCTGAGTGAGCTGTGCGGTGATTGCCTCCGTCCGAGATCCAACTCAGGACAGCGGATTTGTAGTCAGACGTGCTAACCACTGCACCACTGAGGCGCGCGTACACACACACACACACACACACACACACACACACACACACACACACACACACACACACACACACACACACACACACACACACACACACACACACATGCATACATACACACACACACACACACATACTCACACACACACATACTCACACACACGAAAAAAGGCACACATAGACAACTAATATATATACACAAACACGGAAAGAGTGGAACATTACACCTAGAAAGGCCAGCCATACACATTCATTCGACATACACATAGTAGATGGACTGTTTGACTAACAGAATGGCAATCCAGGGCTGATAAAACTAAATGGAGAGATGAAATAGGAAGCTTTGTTGAAAAAACATGAAATAGACAAATAGCTGATAGAGATGAACAGAAAAGTTTGGGGGAGTCATTTGTCCTGCAGTGGATTCAAAGAGACTGATGATCATCATAATGATGATGTCTTGAATGCAGACAAAAATGTTTGTCGAAGACAATGCAACCTTGCACAAATAAATGTAAAACAGTATATCCTCAGTGAATGTTAAGATAGGAAGTCTATATAGACTGATTAGTATGTATCATATGAAGTTTTGTAGTCAAGAAGCAGATAAATGGAGAATATCTAAATAATCCTCGATTTACTGATGATATTGTTCAAATGAGCCGACTGATGAAGTAAAACAGATGCTTTTGAAGTTGCACAGAGAAAGCCAGATAGTGAGCTGTAAGATGTATACGAAAAAAGCTGAGGTGATATTAAAAAAATACATTCCAGACAATAAAGTTAAGATAAAGTCTTTTGTCAATTACCTACTAGTGAAATATTTGCTTGAAACCAGTTGGCCACCAGGAAACTACAAAGTAACTACTTTGTAGACCAGTACGTTTTTTTCGTTAAGACTAACGGCTAAGGACTGTGAATGTAAGTTATCTCTGTTCTGCAAAGCCAGATCATAACACGATTGCCAGTCTTAGGTTCTTCTGGACAGTGAATGGAAAGGCGTGAAGTGCATTCCAGTACATAAAATAAGAGGGAGGAATTTTCCATAACTATTGTTGGAAGCCTGGGATTTGAAGAAGGCAATTGTTGCGTAACGCAATAGGTAGGACAGACAAAGATAGTCAAATGTCTCCACATTTACTGAACACACACAATATAGTCAACACGAGGAAGTAGGGAACACGAGCCAGGGTTAAGGCCTGCTTGTCTAGCAGGACTTGAGGTGGATTGTACGTGTGTTGAAGCCAATGTGAGCCAGGTGGAGGAATTGGGACGTCAGTTGGGTACCCACACCGACATCGAGGCCACGCATTGGTAGTGACACTGCCCAGTAATAGCAGAGATCGCCGAAGCATAAGGCTGCTCTCACATCTAAGTGAAACATTATAGAATAAAATATAACCTTTCACACCATAGTGGCGTAAC
>JAXIVD010002748.1:5000-54558 GCA_036785275.1 Cancer borealis
GTCTATGAAAGGTTTTGCTATAAAGGCTTCAATGTCAGAGATGGTCTCACTAGGGGGAAAAGGGGATGAGAGAATGGGAGTAAAAGTTTTCTTGGCCAGAGATTGTTGGGAAATTTTTTTGTGTAGGTTTTGGAGGGGAAGCACAGGAGCGACGCTTGGTGTTTGGTACATGAATATGACGTGGAAGGGGAAAGGTTTGAAGTTATTCACTAGTACTGAAGTAACTACAGGGTTGGTGAGAAAAGTGGAAGAGATAATTATGCTAGATGTAGGAACAAGAGGGATGGGAGAGGAAAAGATGTGAGTGGAAGTGTGATGCTCCAAATTGATCACCTAGGCCTTATTGAATGTGCCTTCGTTTTATTCTTATTCTGAGATTAACACATATTCCCAAGATGATACTTCATTGTATAAATGTTTTTACTCACATATCATTTATAATTTTTGTATTATATATTGATATTATTGTTTATATTGGAATTGCCCCCCAAACCTTCAAGTTCTATACAGTCATCCCCCAAGTCAGTTTTCTATGGAAAGAAATTAGAATAATTATATTCACTATTAATATTCATTAACTCGTCAAAATGCCCTCCATAGTCTAATATAATTAACCTACTTAGTTATCTTCTCACAAAACTTTGTTAAGAAATACGTGATATTGCATCATGTTACGTAAGCCCCTACACGCGTCTATCTACGTGATAGAAGTCACATACGCCAAATCGTTCCCACTATACATAAATCCAGAAATCAGGTTCAATAGATATCTAGATGTTACTTGTTCAGCGCCAAAATTAATTTCCTATAAGCTGATAACAATTTCATGTTTCAATAATCAATTAGTAAAAAGATCAAAGGAGGAATATTCTCGAAAAACCCCTCTTCCCCCCTTCTCATTTCCCGCGTTTTTCCCAGCGTCACCTCCTCAGTGGAAACTAAACTTTTGTCACGCTTACAGGTGAGTGAGATCGCTCTCGAAATTTCTCAATATTTGTGGGATCCTTGGGTCTCTCAACATTCTCATATAGCCTATATTCTTCCCCATTTACCTGACAATACATGTAAACCTCTTTTGAGATCCATTATAAATGGATAATACTAATTTCCTTCCCTTAAAGAAGGACAACGTAATTCCAAAACCACATGTTCCCTTGTCCCCCCAAAAAATAATATTTCATGGTGTACAATATACCTTTTTCATTGTAATTTCTATGTTATTGTGACTATGTATTAACTTCTGAGTTAAGGAAGTGAATTACTGAGTGGAAACTAAACTTTTATCACGCTTACAGGTACGAAGTGCCTCCACGACACGATGCACATATTGTTTTATTTTTTTTTCTTGTCTTTTAGTTAAATGTACGGCTAGAAAGCCAATGCCAAATCTCCGAGTTCTGCCTTAGTTAAAAGAAATAACTATGTGTCACGTAGGACGGTCTGATAGACCCAGCCAATTTACTCAGGAGTAGGAATCTCGTACCCCTACTCGGTGTTATGGAAAAGGAAGGATTATATTATGTATTTGTGTAACCAGAAATAATGTGGTCACCCTAGTTCCGGAAATCCCCTGAGAAAAGGTTAATTAACTGTTCTCAGGCCCAGTTACTAAATTAAAACATTTATAGGGTGACGTTTTCAGGGAAGGGAGTCAAGGGTATAACTTGTAATGTAAGTGTGAAGAGTTGATATCTCGGGGTGAGATAAGATATTACTAACTCTGTGTATTTGTTTTTAAATAAATAACTCTAGTTAAATCCAAAAGAAGTGATTTCGTGTTATAATAACCCCTCCGTTGGTATGGTAAGGTAAGTGTGGGAAAGTGCTCAACACTATTGAACAGGATATGAAACAGATCCACGTACCCATGTGCCTTATTAAAACTCAGTCCACTCTACCAACTAGATAAATTGTTAAGTTAGTCCCCCTTCTTTTGTTGGTCACCTATATTTCCCTGGTAGTAATTATTTTCTCATTCGAGTATATTAACTTCCCTTTTAGGAAGAAATTAAATTCCCTGAGAATCCCCTAATTCTCATTAAACTTTTAGGGGTGGTGGCAGCTTTTCTTTTTTTTGTACAGGGAAATAAACAACATCAGTGACCATTAATAAATCTTATAATTAACCCAAGTAAATAATTTATCAATTGCCATAATAGTACCCCCTTTAGAAGTTAACCTAATGTCCGGGCACCACACTGGTGGTTCTTCAGCAGTGAAAGTAAAACAAATTAAATAATAACAAAAATAAATAAATTAATAACAAAAGTTAAATAACGCCCCCGTCCTCCCCCCCCCCCCCCCCCCCCCCCCCGGGCACCACAGAAGAAGAAGGATGGGATGCAGTAGGAGGAAAGGTAGTATTAGTCGTGTTTTGTGGGGTGTTAATGGAGATGTGTTGAGTGAGAGGAACCTGTTGGAAGCCACTGAGACGGTTTCTTGTCTAAATTCTTTGAGTGTTAAGCCATATTTGAAGCGGAGGATAGCAACCTCTGATTTAAATTTGTAGACAGGGCAGCATTGGAAGAAGTTAATATGTTGTTGGGTGCAGGTTGCAGATACGTATTATTGAAGGGCATTTTATACAAGTATGGCCAGATGAGGTACAGAGGGGACAGCATGCAGTGGATGTACAGTATTTTGCTGGATGTCCGAATCTCTAGCAATTTTGGCACTGACGTAGGGGAAGAAAGTAAGGTTTAACCTTACAGAAGGCTCCACCTATGTATACATTGTCTGGGAGATCTTGTCCTTTGAATGCAATTCTTGCAATATGTACTGGGTATTTGTAACCGCCACGAGGATTAATGGTAAAGCAGGACACATGAGTGATATCATGTTGGTCTGCAATCAATTCAGAAAGGTCAGGACAGTCAGACCAACTGACGCCCACTAGGCAGATTTCATTAGGAATGAGAACAGTACCAGTACGAGTGTTGAGTTGAGTATCAGGGAACACTGGGAATGGTTTCCCATCAAGGTCTTTTAGTGTGAGCATTACTTCAGCTTGGGATTCTAAGTCAACAATGACTAAGCGAGATTTGTCAGGTCGTGTGTAGAAGGTTACCCTTCCCACCTATCTTTGGATGCATTTCTGGAATTGGAAAGTGTTTTTTGAGTATGGAGCAAGAGGAGGGATATGGAAATATTTGTTCCATCGGCGAGGACTGGATAAAGGAAGGTGATTAGTGGTAGTGGATGGACGTGGGCGTGGGTGAGAGGAGGGAGAAACAGTCTGAATTATAGTAGAGAGAGGCCACGGTGGAGTGTCGGTGTGATTTTACTTTTTACTGGTATATATGGTTCAAAGGTGGTTATAATGGAGGATGATACAGCTGTAGAAATAGGGGTTGGTGTTAGTGTTTGAAAAACACTACACCATAACAACAATGGTCACATTGATCTTCTTTAGTATCCGCAAACTAGTTGTTTTGTCCTTTTGCTGCATGCAAGTATATTTTCATGTGTTTAGCTTAGTTTGAGCCCATTTATGTTTAAAATTTCACTTAATGTTTTATATTTTTTTTCATCATTGATTCGGGGGATTCTAGAATCCCTGAGTTAGGCCATCTAAGGCCATGTGGCCCCGCTAGGGTGACAAGAGAGTGCTACCTCCTTCACTGAGTAACTTTTTTTTCATCCTTGATCTATAGCGCCTGTAGGCTATTAACTGCAGGGCTTTTGATGCTGTGATCTAAGTGCAGAGTCGCAATCTTACGGCCACAAGCCGAGGACTCTACCACTAAGCCATCTGGTCCCCTGTAATGGTTTATCTAAAAAAACGTGAAAATTTATATTAAAAATCTTCCATTCCGAAATCTGAAAAACTCTGAAATCTGAAAAGTGTCTAGTCCCAAGGATTTTGGATAAGAGATTGTAAACTTGTATTACTTCTACTACTACTACTACTACTACTATTACTACTGCTGTTACTACTACTACAAAAACAATAACAACTATTACCACTACTACTGCTACTACTACTACTACTACTACAACAATAACAACTATTACCACTACTACTGCTACTACTACTACTACTACTACTACTACTGCTGTTACTACTACTACAACAATAACAACTATTACCACTACTACTACTACTACTACTACTACTGCTGTTACTACTACTACAGCAACAATAACAACTATTACCACTATTACTACTACTACTATTACTACTACTACTACTACTACTATTACTACTACTACTGCTGCTGCTACTATCACTACAGCAACAATAACAACAACAACTACTACTACTACTACTACTACAGTAGAATTTCCCATCTAACGCATCTAGATCTAACGAATTCGTATCTAACAATCTTTTTAAGCTCTATCTCACCTCCAATCTAACGATCCAAAATTCATATCTAACGGCAATTATTCCGGGCCCCCAGGATCGAATTTCAAACTTCCCGTGGATCACTGAATTTTTGCTGGCAACACTTGCAACACTAGTCACTTTCGTCAGTCCCGCACGGCCATCTTTCAACCATGTTCCATTGTGCTCGTCTCATTGTTCCCTTATTTTGGGCCTTCCATCCCATCTAACGAGTGTCTGGCAGTGTGTTACGCCTCTCATGATGTCTGCCCTAGCTTCAGGTAGCGGAGAGGGGAATGGTGAGAAAGGAAACCTTGAAGAACGTAAGGAAAAAGAACCAGTGAAGAGGGCTACTCATGTTGGAAAGAACTTAAATAAATATACGATGGAAGACAGAGCGAGGGTGATTGAATTAATTGAAAAAGGCCACAAGAATTGCGAGATAGTGAAGATGACTGGGTTTCCTGAGAGCACAGGGCGTAGCTTTAAGAGACAGAAAAGTTAAATTAAGGCAAGCCTGGGTGTTGCACAGGTTGGTTTATTATTAATTCTTCTAAAAATAGATATATTATATGATTTGTATGTATTTTAGGTCTCAAAATAACACTCGGAAGGACAAAAATAAGTGAAAATAGGGACTCGGCCGAAGTTTTGGCACCAATTACAATTTTTTACATAAGTTTATGTATCTATATCTAATGAATTCGTATCTAGCGCCAATTATTCGTTAGACGGGTAATTCTACTGTACTACTACTAGTACTACTACTACTACTACTACTACTACTACTACTACTACTACTACTACTGCTACTACTACTACTACTCTTATTACACTAGCAATAACATTGAAAGAAAGAAGAGGGAGGAATTTGTGTAGAAAGTGTAAGATGGAAGGATAGGGTAAGGGAGTACATGCTTGAAATATTTGCTGATAAAGGGGGAAGGCTTGAACAAGCAAGGACAGTGTTTGGATAGTGAGAGGTGGCCATTCCCTTTGGGGGATGTTTTTAGAGGGAACGAGGCATCAGAAACTATAGTTAGATAATGATAATAATAATATTATTAATAATAGTAACAATATTAATAATAATAATAATAATAATAATAATAATAATAATAATGATAAAAATAAAACTATTAATAATAATAATAATAATAATAATAAAAATAGTAATAGTAATAACAATAATAATAATAATAAGAAGAAAAATAATAATAATAATAATAATAATAATAATGACAATCTATCTCTTTATCTATATACTGAGGAAATATCCCCCTTAAAGAGGTTGCCAAGACAAGGAAATTAGGGTTCAGGATGACATTACTCTACCCTCCCCTCTGCGACTTGTCTTTTTTAGGAGAGAATACAGAGTAAGGGCTTCCCACGCCCCTCATTCCGTCCCTTTTGGTTACCTTTTTACGATCCACAGGGAATATGGTGGTAGTATTCTTGCAGCCCCAACCACAATACTACTACTACTACTACTACTAGCAGCAGCAGCAGCAGTTTTCACTAATAAGGGAGAGAAAAAAGAAAGGCAGAGAATAACCACTATTTAACTAATGAAAAGGATAGAAAGACGGTGAGCAGCGAGGTTTCTTCACCAATTAATCAGCAACAAGAGAATGAGTGGAAGGCAAAGTTATGCGTCCATCAGTTTATATTATGTAGACGTTTCTTTAAACAGCTTGTTCTCTACAAAACAGGTAAGGAGTCACAGAGAAACACAACAGTTTATGTATGACATTAATTTCAATACATATGAAAAAACTATTACAGATACTGGCTTTTCACTGACTCCCCATTTTCCTGACATCTATGCCACTGTACCTTTATCTGTATTAATGAACACAATACCATCAGTATGTTCGCCAAAACTCAGATTACATGTTTCACTTGAGATGAAATCAAATGCCAAGGACAAATTTATTTCCATCATCAAGATAATCACATTTTTAATGTGATGAAAATTCTTACATAAGTTACTTCTAAATGAAACTTTTGGTGACAATATTATAAATTCATCATTACCCCATAAAAGGTGCGAGTCCATAAACAACAAAAACTGAACTGATAAAAATGCAGCAGTAAATGCCTCACAACACACTACAACAAAACATGCAATTACAGGAGTAATCTTACGTAATACATGACTACCAAACATGTCAAGACCTCATACATGCACTTTTCACAAAGAAAACATGCTTAATAAATAGTCAAATAAAATGTGCTGAGAGACTACCTATAAATCTTGAGAATATAGTATTTTGCGCCTGTTCAAATTATCTTCGATTTCCTGTCTACATACATTAAAGGTTTAACATAATAGATAGCTAAATGAAAATTTTGGGTAAGCATTTTCTCCATATTTCCTATCCTCAATATCCTATCCATTAGAGACTGGAATCATAAGTTTAACATCAAAGATTAGTAAACACTTTAGCATTCATTGGCCTTTCTACTCATATAAATCAATGCTAACCATTTGTTGGACATGCATATAGTATAAAGATTTGGTGGTGGAAAATATTCCAAACAACAATTAAGACAAAAGAATATTCTATAAGACACACATTATACTAAAAACAACTTGTGTGGATGACACAAAGTGAACCTTGAATGAACATAACAGGAATGATTAGCCACAGAACCTCATTGATGCGCAGAAGAAATGTGAGTCTACTCTATAAATCAGTAATTTGAGCAGTGAGTAATGTACTATTATATGGCACTAACATCAATGACAATACAGTACTCGCTTCCTCTACTTAAGCTGTATGTTAAATCACAAAATATACTTTTATGTAAAATATATAGAGCTCATTGTTCAGAGATACATTTCCAACAAAAAAATCCTAAATGCAAAGCACCTTACCTAAAGAATTTCAATAATACTGCAAATTCCTGTGTATCAATTAAGAAAATACCTTTATTTTATCACCTACTAAAGTGTAATTAACACTAGCGTGATTCACACCTGGACATGGGTGTTAAAAATTTCCCATTTAGTCCCTAACAAGGCTGAAGTTGACAATAATGCATGGCCAGCCTTCCATTCATTCATGGCTTCATCCACATCTGTCATCCAATTAACAAATAGAAACTTCTCAATTTACACAAGTATTGTGTAAACATAATTTTCCCGTATAATATAAATACGTACATGTAAAATCTATTGCATCTCATTAATTCTAAAGAAATCTTGTAATAAAAGCAAAATTACTAGCTTTTTGACATCGTTTTAAACCGAAAATGTGTATTTTAAACTTGTGTAAAACAAGAGTATAGTACAGGATAGTATAAAAATATAATCATGATAAACAATTGATTTCTATCTATCTATCTGACACCTATTCCTAAGAATCTCCCCCCAGGTGATGGCCACGGCAAAACACTTTTGATGCATTCCAGTCCTTATATTCCCTCCTTGCATGTTTTAATTTTCTTAATCTCTTGTCTCCCTTTCCTCTCATTTACTTTAGCCATCTGTAATCCCATTTCACTGGAGGTAATCCTCTTGCACCTACCATCTCTACCTTACTTATGTACATACACTCTTTTTGTTATCTGACTCTTTCATTCTTTTGATGTGGCTAAATCAACGTGTATAAATGACATTATATATATATATATATATATATATATATATATATATATATATATATATATATATATATATATATATATATATATATATATATATATACAGTGGAACCTCAGTATACATCCGCTTTGGAAAGTTGAACTTGGTATGCAAACTGTTTGGACTCAAAAAGTTTTGCTTGTTGCTTGGTATACGATTTTTATTTAGAATACGACTTGCGCGAGCGTCAGACGACAGTACACCAGTTTCTTCCATTGAGTGAACAACCCACGCTATATCTCCGTGAATTTTCACACGATTATGTTTTTTCGTGTAATTTTTTAGTAAATTCATTAACCATGAATTCTAAGAAAGTCAATGAGAAGAGCCAAGCAACAAAGAAAATGGTTAGGATCACCACAGAGGTGAAAAAAGAGATTATTGAAAAATATGAAGGAGGCATGATTATCCGGGACTTGGCTGATGCATACCGTATGCCCAGAATGATGGTATCTACAATTGTGAAAAACAAAGACGTTATTAAATCGGCTAACATTGCCAAGGGGGTGAAATCGCTTACCAAACAAAGATTCCCGAAGTTTTAGTGGAAGGGGACTCTCCTTCCAAAATATAACAATAACATCTCTTCCCTTCTCAGTACCATCCTAGTAGGCACTCAATTTTCTCAGCAAGGTAAAGTGAGTTTAAATTTTCATTTACATTATGGCATCTAATTTTTTTTGTGCTGTACTGTATTTAATTTATGTACAGTACGTATTTTAGTATTTAGAAGTGTTTAAAATCAATTTATACAAACTCATCAACGTATAATACATGTACTGTATGCCAATAACAATAGGATTTATTTCATGGGAACGGATTAATAATTTTCCTTTTATTTCTTATGGGAAAAATTGGTTTGGTATCCATCCTTTTAGTCTAGGGATCTGGAACGGATTAAGGATGTGTACTGAGGCTCCACTGTTTATATATATATATATATATATATATATATATATATATATATATATATATATATATATATATATATATATATATATATATGGTGTTACGGACTTATGTTTTGTGTACATCTGTGTGTGTGTGTTCCCACCTGACATACGTTGGGAGAGGGGTATGCAGTCAGTCAGTCAGTCAGTCAGAGAGAGCGAGAGCGAGAGCGAGAGAGAGCGAGAGAGAGAGAGAGAGAGAGAGAGAGAGAGAGAGAGAGAGAGAGAGAGAGAGAGAGAGAGAGAGAGAGAGAGAGAGAGGGGGGGGAGGGGTCAGGGTTGCTGCAGGCTAAAGAGGACAAATAGTGTTGCGTGTCTTGCTGTGCTGGCTTTGTATTTGGCTTGGTAACTACAGTGCTCCCTCCAAATGTGCGTGCAATTGGTCAACATTGCAGGCTGCAAAATGTGAGTTCGCAAAATTGGATTAATTAACCTTATGGTGATTTTAATTATATTTTTGCCTTTGTTTGTACACAATTACATGTAATTATACATCCTACAATATAGAGAAATACAGAAAAACATAAACATTATCATTATCCATAAGAAAATAAATTTAAATAACCATTTTACTGTACCTGGCCTTGCGGAGATGGAGATTGGTCTCAGTTGCAATATTGGGGTATTGCAAAATTGGATCACACAAAATTGGATGGAGCACTGTACTCTATGCCCTGGCAGTGTAATCTTGTGCCTTTGGGGTAATTAAGTGACGGGAAAGTGCCACTACAACCTTCATGTGTGAGCGTGTCTGGAGTTCCCTTTGTGCCTGAATGTGCCTGTCTGTATGTAGGGGATAAAAACCTTGTAAGCGTGTATCCTTGCAGTGATACAGTAAAGTAAAGGAAATGTAATACATGTTTCTTGCCACCTACGCCTAGCTGCTGCCTGTGTAATGTAATAATGTCTGGCTGCAGTCCTCACAGCGTTCCTTTGACCGGAGTAAGTGTGTAAGTGTGTGTCAAAGATAATGTTGCTCGCCCCCTCAGGCTGACAGAGGAGACAGGGGTGACGTAACAATACATATATGTATATGTATATATATATATATATATATATATATATATATATATATATATATATACAAATATATATATATATATATATATATATATATATATATATATAAATGTATATATATATACAAGTATATACTGTCATACCCCGCCGAACACGAGTTTACCTTGCACGAAACTTGCGTTTACACGAATAGGTAAAATATCCCATGGCTTGCCGAACACAACTTTGACTCGAGATAACACGATTTGAATTTCCCGCTGGATGTTGTGCATGCAGCGCCACCACGACACTACGCTACATGTAGCCAACTCCAACAGCTAGTCATTCCCGCGCCACCATTACAAATACAGTGAAACCTTGTGCTCGTGATTTACTTCCATTAAACGACGAATTATGTAATGATTGCATAATTATATTCTTTTCTTTGTTTTCTTTATTCAATTTGTTTATTTTTACATTAAGGTATGTCTTTATGTATGTATCTGAACCTGAAGGAGTGACTTTGGTAATGTGCTGGAACGCATCTCTATCTAATACATGTCAAAATGGGTTCGGTATACGATATTTTGGTTTACAATAGGATTTCAAGGAACGCATAGCTATCGTAAAACGAGGACTTCCTGTACGTATATATATATATATATATATATATATATATATATATATATATATATATATATATATATATATATATTTATATTTATATATATATATATATATATATATATATATATATATATATATATATATATATATATATATATATATATAACGTAGAATGATATGATATAATAAATTTGCTTTGGTAAAATTGTACAGGTAAATTAATCCTAAACTTAACCTAACCCAAACACTTGTGAGATCCAGTGCTATTGTGTCAAACGCAATGTAGTATGATTTTTAAAATTCTAATCGCTCTTGTCTGAAGTTTCAGTAAATAATTACTAAATTATACAAAAGCCAACAGAATACAATGTGCATAAACACTGGAAAGGCAGTGAATTCCCACCACAGACTGTCTGGTGTAGCTGGGAGTGGATGTGTGTTAATGAAGGGTGTGTGTGCCGTGTAATGACTCATTCTAAGCCTTACAAAATACATTGTGATTAGATAAACACAGCGGAAAGATAGTGAAAGCCTGCCAAATGGTGATGGTGTGAGCAGCAGTGTTTGCGTTGGTGGCCATAGCAGTGTGTCAAGTTACCCAGGGATAAACATTTGCTGTTACTATGTTATGATCTTATGATGTTATGAATCAGTGGTCCCAAAACAACTAGGTCATAAAATCACATATATTTGGGGAACTTGGTATGAATTTTCTGAGACCATGAAACTAATCATTTATCTTCACTAAATCAATTCAAATAACGCCCATCTAGAACACAAACATTTCTGGTATACAAAACAGGTGCACTAGAGTAACCATCAGGTTTGTGGTCTGCATTTGTATCAAGAGCTACGAAGGCAACGATCTCATCATAATGAAAAAACAATAGAAAAAATTTTGTTTTCATGCATAAATAAAATAAAATATTTATATATTCAAAACTAAAACTCTGATATCACTTCCACATTATAAACTTATCAAACCATAAAATTAGGAGAAAAAATAAAAACCAATGAAGGAATCCTGCTGTAACTGAGGATAGTAAAATTATTACTGACCACTTGTTTGGTTATAAGACACATTAACATTAAACTTGTCATTACACTACCAGCAACACTACTATTTGAGAGCTTGTCTAACTGGCATATTCCATAAAGATTTGCTTGCATCCATAAAAATTTGAGAATTCTGAAATCATCTTTACCAAAAGAGAGGAGGAATAAAATGAACATGCATTGTTTACCTACAAAGAGATAAACTCTTATGCAGGCATCTTCATAATTGTATACTGAAGCAAACTACACAGAGGCATCTATATTGTGAACTTACTTTTGTTCCTTATTCTCTCCATAAGGATGTGATTGCTGGCAGTCTTATTCTTGCATGGAGGAGAGTGGAATGACTTCCTTGATGGACACATTTGAGTTTTTCCGTGAAGAGTCTGCAGGATCGAGAGTTGCTGTCTTCCTGGATGAGCTGGGGAATAAAATATTGGAGGCTTGGGAGATTTTAAGCTGGAGGGAAGTAATAGAAGTCTTCCTGGAGGCATCTAAGTCATCGACGGACAGGGTATTCTGGGTTGAGCGTCGAGAGCTTTGCCCCGGGAAACTGGAGAGGGTCATGCGCATTGATTGGACTCGAGGCCGCCAAGCATTCTTTACCTGTGATGATAGAATACTTTCAAAAAGAGATTCTTTTCCCATGTAGCAGATAGCTGTATTTTGTTTTATTACACCTCACCACTGTCCACTACAGTTAGTGAGTTCAAGTGGTGGTAATGATGATGATGATTGTGAATCCCCTCCTAGGAGATCATAGTTGCCTACTATTCGTGGACGTCATAAGTCAAGTGTTATTGTTATTGTCTATTTTCAATGTGATTACCCTTTACTGGTTTTATCATTAGTGATCATGCACATTGTTCAAAGAATATGATAGAAAACAGCGACAACATAATTATGATGGGAGATTTCAGCTACAAAGAAGTTTGCTGGGAAGAGTGATTTAATGGAGAAGAATCATGGGGTGGTTTATTGTTGGATTAGATAATGAATAACATTAACTCAGTGGATTAAAGAGAACACAAGATTTAGAGGCAATGAAGACCCATCAAGACTAAAGCTACTATTAACAAAGGAACTGGAAGCAATTAGAAAAGTAAATTACTAGTGACCACTAGAATGATAGCATAAAAGAATGATAGCATAAATTATAGCATAAAAGAGGGGAGAAGAGAGGAACACAAGAATGGAAGATACAATCAAGGTGAAGCAGACTTTGTAGGATTGAGAAAAATTTTTGCAGAAACAGACTGGAGTAGTTTTCATGCAACAAGGAGCACTCAGGAGAAATAGAATGAGTGCATCCGAATATACACGGAGGGCATAGATAGATATGTCCCCAAAATGGTTATTAGAGAGAAAAAAAAGTTTAATAGAAGATGTGAATTAGCACGATTGGAAAGAGAGAAAAACATGCAACAAGTGGAGGAAAAACGGAGGAAGAAACTTATGGGAGAAATACAAAACTACTAGAAATGAATATGTAAAAATCAGAAGAGAAGAAGAAAGTAACTTTGGGAGAAATATAATAGAAACATATGAAAACGAACCAAAACTTTTCTATAGATAAATAAATGGAAAAATGAAAAGCAGGGAGGGAGTAGATAAACTGAAGGTAGAAGGCACAGTGTACCAAGATGCATTACAACAGGCTCAAGTGATGAACAAGAGCTTTCAGACTGTATTTATAAGAGAAAGTGAATTTAGAATTAATAACATTATAGTAACAGAATATTTAATGGAAAACATAAAAGTAGATGTAAAAGAAGTAAAGCAACTGATAGAAAACCAAGATGTAAGAAAAGTGTCGGATCCAGATGGAGTGTCAAATTGTATAATGAAAGAATGCAGTAACCAGCTAGCAGAAAAGTTACATAGTATAATCGAGAGTTTGCTAAAGGAGAGCAGTGTACCGCTAGATTGGAAAAGAACAAATATTCCAATTCACAAAGGATGAGATAAAGATGAACCATTAAATTACAAACCAGTATCATAACAAGCATTGTGGGTAAAAATCTGTGAAAAAATAGTGAAGGACAGATCGTTGAAGTTTTTGGAAGAAACACACTTTCAGATGGTCAGTTTGGATTTAAAGGAGGAAGGTCTTGTCAAACGAACTTACTAAGCTTTTACTCGAGTGATTGATGTGACACAGGAAAGAGAAGGGTGGGTTGATTGCATCTACCTGGACCTCAAGAGACTGCTCTGGAAACTAGAACATGTAGGAGGATTGAAGGGTAGGTTGCTGAAATGGATGGAAGACTTTTTGAGCAACAGAGAAATGAGAACAGTAATAAAAGATCAGGAGTCAGAATGGTACAGAGTGAAAAGTGGAGTTTCTCAAGGATCAGTTTTGGCCCCAGTGATGTACCTGGTCTATGTAAATGATATGACAGAAGGAGTGAATAGTTATATGAGTTTATTTGTAGATGATGCCAAATTACTAAGAAAAATTATAAGTAAAGAGGACTTTGAGCATTTACAAAAGGATCTAGATAAGATTCACAGATGGATTAACTTTGGGAAATGGAGTTTAATGCCAAAAAGTGTAAAGTGCTGGAAATAAGCAGTAGTAGAATGATAAAGAGAAAAGTATTCGATGAGAAATGAATGGATAACAAAATAAATGTTGAAAAAAATTGGGGAGTATGGATTACAGATAATTTGTCACCAGAGAAACATATTAATAAAATCACAGAAAATACATATCAGCTGCTAAAATATATAAGAATGGCTTTCAAATATCTGGATGAAGAGATGATTAACAAATTGATAACACCATTGATTCGACCGAAGTTAGAATATGTGGCAGTGATTTGGTCACCACATAAAAAGAAGGATATAAAGAAGCTTGAGAGATTACAAAGAGCAGCTACAAAAGTGGCTCCAAGCCTGAAAAATCTACCTTATGAAGAAAGACTTTCTAGGCTGAAACTACCAACTTTTGAGAAAAGAAGAGAAAGGAGACTTTATAGCAGTGTATAGAGCCTCAAAAGGTCGGAAAATAGTTGATAAAGATGATCTGTTTGTGTTGGATGACAGAATAAGAAGAGGATACGAGAAGAAACTGAAAAGGACTACATACAATAGAGACATAAGCTTTCCATATAGAAGCATAGAAGCCTGGAATAAATTTTATGCATAAGTAATTTATGTAAGTGATATTCATGATTTCAAAAGCAAACTGGATAAGAGTAGATTTGGAGAAGGGACAGTACGAGCATAGCTCTTTTCCTGTATATTACAACTAGGTAAATACATTACACTATTCTTCACACACATTCGTTTCAGAGAAACTAAGTAACTAGGGCATTTTTCAGAATCAACATGTTATCAGTGTAAGGTAAAGTTGGGGCACACGCTGTAGCTGCACGTAGCTGCTAGGACTCATCTCCCATCACATTGGCCTTTGAGCCTATGATGGAAATTAATAACCTGGAACACAGGGCCACAGTGACATCCGACTTTCCAAAGTTTACCTTCCCTAGGTTGCCCTAGGTACCCAATTATCAACCAAGCCATTTGGGAGGATGAACAGCTGGGTGAGCTGTGCGTCAACTGCCTTATCCAGGATTGAACTCGGGCCTGTGAATTCGTAATCAGACGTGCTAACCACTGTATCACTGATGCGCTAGTGTGCTGTTATCAGTGTGCTCTTTGTAAATAATAGCATGTAAAGGATTTTCTCATCCAAGACGAAGGTGAATACTCGTACATCTGTTGTATGTTTTGTGAAATAATTAGCAAAGTGAGTGGGAAGTAGACAAGTTAAAAGTTAGGTACTGTGGATTGATCTCAAGATATGATGTTAATTCCTTCGTTCTCAGTAGATTGTTGGAGAATTTATATGTGGAAGATTTATGTAGGAGGGTGTGATGCTTGTTGATATTTGGGATCACTTCAACAGGGACAGAAGCCTTTACAGTAGAGATACATTTCACCTAAACCAAGTAGGAAAAGTGAGATTAGGTAGATTATTAGACAAAGGCTTTAGAATACATGTAGTTAGAAAAATCAGGATGCAAGTGCAAGTGGGGAATTCCTACAGGTCAAGCTGGGAGGAATCAGACCCCAGAAGCAGTAATGGGTGAAGCAAGTGAGGTCAAACCACCAAGTGTTCAGTTTCCAGGTAGGGATTAGGCCTTTGTCAATAGGCAATCAGTAGACAAACGTTACCTTGCCAAGGTGAAGGGGCTTATTTGTAAGAATCAGGGATCTTAACTAGACAGGCGGTGGTACAGTGGTCTAGCGCTCGAGTATGTGAGCCTAGGGTTCCGGGTTCAAATCTCCGTTATTCGCTGATCACTTTTCATTCTTTGATATCATCGCCGAGTGGCCAAAGACTACCCAAATTGCTGCCATACTGTCCTCAGATGGAACTTACAATGTTTATATGCATCTGAGGCTGTAGTAGCAGTTAGCCTCGCATGTTCTCAACATATTCAAGAATGTAAACATTTGAGGCGTCACGATAAAAAATCTGAAAACCTACGCCCAATAACAAGCGAGGCAAATCCATCCATGCCTCCATAAGCCTACTGGCACCAACGGTTAATTGATATGGGAAAAAAAAAAAGGGCAGATTCACTATAAGAAAAAAACAAATGTATTCCCACAACAAGCTGCCCTAAGCCAGCTTGGCATGGTATCTGACTTTAACCCCCCCCACACTATAACCACTATATCTATGTCATGGTCCACACTCCCCACCAGCAATGGACCAACTGACCAGACCTGCTCCACAGCAAGAGGTGCTAAGAATCTCTGGGTTTGGATAGGCTGCCTTTGGAACTTAGATCTTGGCTCTTATAAGACAATAGCTGGTGAAGATAGTTTTGAAGTGTTAATCGAAGAACTAAGAGTTGTCAAATGAGATATCAAAGGCCTAAGTAAAGTTCAAAGAACTAGAAAAGAATGGCAAATTTTTTTGCTACAGAGGACAGATACAAAAGAACACGGTGCAATTTCCTTAGTGAACAAAGAACTACCAGGAAATATTTAAAATTTCCATAGTTTAAGTGAGCGAGTTGCAGACTTAATAATCAAATCAAACAACAGATATAAAATTAAAATCATACAGGTTTACTCACCAATATCATCCTATAATGATGAAAAAGTAGATTTTATGAAGAAGTAGAAGCAGCTATGGAATTGCACAAAATTCACAAATGTAATCGGTTACTTTAATGCAGAGGTCAGGAAAAGGAATGGAAGAATGACAGCACGAGGAAACTTTGAAATATATATTCAAAATGATAGAGGTGACGTGCTCTCAGGGTTTGTAGAAGGGGAATAATTCCAAAATAATAAACATTCTTCTATCGTAAAGCAAGCAAGAAGTGGACATGGAAAAGTCAAAATGATGAATCTAAGAATGAAATGGGCTTCATTCTTACTAACAAACTGAACACAGTAGAGAATGTGACAGTATTCAAATATACTATTGCCACAATTTACAATTGGGTCATTTTCCTAAAAACCCAATCCTAAAGGTATTGATTGTATAATGAAGTATTATTTTAATGGAATAAATAGGGATGCATTCCAGACCAGTATGGGGTTGTTGGGAGAACTAAAAATGTCCTCCAACATCCTCCATACTACATTAAATAAATAATTATACAATGCTACATTAAATATACATATATATACATAAACTAAATATACTCCAAAGCACTGGAGTTCTTGAGGCAGAATTTGAATGGATGTACACGCAACATAAGACACATAGAGTGTAATACCCTTGTTTAACCAACACTGAAATACAATGTTGGATCCATACACACACACAAACACAGATCAGTTAGAAACATTAGCACCAAGGCAGCTAGGTTCAATACTAACAATTACACTACAATGCCAGGTATCACAACACATATTAAACAACAGAAAACCATGTAATTGTTCCACATACACAGACAAGCACACATTCACACTTATGTACAAAATTATGTACAGCCACATTGACATTATATACATACACAATACAAACAATGAACATATTCTTGTAACACACACAACCAAAAATACCAAACATATCACACTAACACACACATACAAGTATACACTAACACACACATACAAGTATTCATACTTTCCATGCACCATACACGACTGGAATAGTCCCCCCAACATATTTTAGACTCCAAAATCATACTCATTCACCAAACAAACTCACATCCACCTGTCACCACAACACCCGTACACTAACACTTACAATTGATTCACTTTCCTCCCTACAAATGCGGTGCTCCCCTCCCTCCCCAACAGCTAACTGCAAAAGAATGTGTGATATGCACCAGAACGGATACCCTGCGCATTATTTATCAGAATCAGAATAATAAGAGAAAATAAGTGAGCTTCACTAATTTTCTGTATATGTAGTGTAGTTCCGAGTTACATCAAAATGATCCTCTCAGAGACTGGAGGATGATGTGGCAATGTTCCCTCTGATGCTAACGGTGTTTGTGTATAAAAAGGCATTACTATAGACAAAAAGGCTATTCACGCATTGTGTGAAGGGGTCCAACACAGAGCAAACCTGTTCCAAGTCAAAGGGTGCCCAGGATCACATCTTCGACAACCCTTTCTCATATTTCTTACTTGTTTTGCTCTTTTGTTGTTGTTTATTATGTACTATTTATTAGGTCTAAGAACATCAGAAGTCTTTTGGGCATCACACAAAATAATATACTTTGCATGAATCGTTATTTTTTCAATTTGAAGACTTCAACTCCAAACCACAACACAGTACATGTTAATCTATCTCCTGGCTCGCCACTACTTGAATTGCTAAGACAGGAACTTCTTTATCTATATGAGTATTGTGTTCTATGAGCATTTACATATTTGAAATTTCACATAATGTAAACATAATCTTCCTTTATAGTGCAAATACATGTAAAATCTATTCTATCGCATTATTCAAAGAAAATCGTGTAATTAAACCAATAATACCGGCTTTTCGATATCATGATAAAACAAACACAAGTACCACATTTTTTGGCTTATAATACACTGCATCTTGGAAGACACATCCTATTCTTTTAAAGAAACTTCTAAAAAAAAAAATAAAAAAATAAAAAATATGGGGTAGTAAAACAGATCCATCATATACCAATGCATCGTATAATGCAGAAGTATTATATATCAAAGTCAAGTGACGATGTAAAATAACACTGGAGTTAAAGAGAAACTTTTTCAGAACAAAATGGGCAAATATTCCAACAATCAAAGAGAACTCAGATGAGTTTGTGACTAGAATCCAGACTCACAATTAGTAGAAAGGGAAATGGAAACAGAGTTTAAATAACAACCTAACTAATGTCATCTTAAAATCAGCACTAAAAGTAGGTGGGAAGGCACTGAAAAGAAAAGTGTAAAACTCTCAACCACCATCAAGGATATCATAAGTAAACGTTGCAGAATGGTAATAACTGCATGGGCATGTGGCACATTAGCCAAAAGCTGATCCTCTTTGTTGCAACAAGTTTGTTGCTGGGGCAAGTCGATGCTTCCTGTAGGGAGTTACTTGCTATTGCCTTAGACATATCAAAAGCTTTTGATAGAGTCTGGCACAAAGTTTTGATTTATAAACTTCCCTCTTTCCTTCATCTCTAGTAATTTCCTTTCTGACCGTTCTATTGCAGATATTGGCCACTGTTCTTCCCTTAAACCTATAAATAGTGGTACTCCACAGGGTTTTGTCCTATCACCGACTATTTTCCTATTATTCATCAATGACCTTCTCAATCTTACTCAGTGTCCTATCCACTCATATGCTGATGAATCTACCTTGCACTTCTTTTGTTTCTCCAGACGTTCAAACTAGAAACAGGTAAATGACTCACATGGAGACCCCATAGAGCGCCTAACTTCTGATCTTTCCTTAATTTCAAAATAAATTTCAAAAACTCAATTCCTTCATCTATCCACTCGACAAAATCTTCCAGACAATTATCCCATCTACTTCAATGACACACACCTGTCCCCCTCTTCTACACTGAACATCCTTAGGCTATCCTTTACTAAACTCTTCATTAAAAATTTCATATCTTTACTCTTGCTAAATCAGCTTCCAAGAAGCTAGGTGTTCTGTGTTGTCTCCACCAGTTTTTCTCACCCTACCAGTTGCTGACTCTGTACAAGGACCTTATACATCCCCGTATGGAGTATGCATCTCACGTTGTAGGGGGGAGGGCTCCGCGCACACATAGTTGCTAAGCAAGGTTGAGTCAAAAGCTTTTCATCTTATTAACTCTCCTTCTTTTACTAACTGTCTTCAACCTCATACGCTCTGCCACAATGTTGCATCTCTTGCTATTTCTACCGTTATTTTCATGCAAACTGTTCTTCTGAACTTGCTAACTGCATGCCTCACCCCTTCCCACAGCCTCACCACACACGATTTTCTACTTACTCTCATCCCTATTCTGTCCACATCTCTTATGCAAGAATTATTCAATATCTTCATGCTTTCTTCTCTTCTACTGGTAAACTCTGGAACACCTTGAGTATAATATATAAAGACAACAATGCAGTAATTTGCAGAGACTTTGATAACTTTGAAAACTAGTCAACCTTAATAAATGATACAGAAGGAATAAGTTTAATAAAGTAAACAGAGGAGGCTTTCCTATATCAAACAGTTCGCATGCATATACTTGTGGGAATAATATTTTATGAACAAGAGACTTCATTCATACTTGTGAAGTCAGTGAACCTCTAGCAAACAGCAACCACAAAATGTTTACAACCAAACTAAGCCTTTAAATTACAACAAAAGAAAATATCCTTCAAGTACCTAATCATTTGAAGGTTCAAGTACTTCATCATTTGCAGCAAAATATGATGGGCATAAAATCAATAAATTATCTCTATATAATCAAATCTGTTAAATGATCACCCAATATTTACAAAGGGGTTTTCAGTCTTCTCTTACCAGTAATTATAAGTGATGTATTCCATGTCAAGGAAATGTACCTGGCTTCCATTTGATCTGGCGAACAAACCAGCTTTGGGCAACTCAGTGATCTAGTCATCAAACAAACACTCATGAGATCACTAAATACCACCGGTGGCTTGACTCACCACAGTAAAGTGATAGAGGAACACCTAGCATTGTGGAAAATGTCAGCCCTCATAACATCTGAGGTCAACATCGCTATGCAGGACTTCAATGATCTCACATACGCAACAAGCGAACATCATAGAGGAACAACTGCTGCCAGAATTGAAAGAGATGCATCCGACCTTTCAAAGATAAGCATAAAGCTGAATGCATAAGGCAGCAGCAGTAGCAGCAGCAGCAACAGGAGGAGGTTCAAATGGTGATTTAGAGGACCCAATAGAAGCTAATGAAATAACCACGAGTGTTAAAATACCATTTGAGATCAAGTCTATGGATGAAAAGTTTTTAAGGAAGCCACTAAACTAGGTGCCATTCAGCTGTCCGAGCTAGATGTGTGTCACCATAAGGTTATCTTAGCTCTTCAGAAGTCTTGTGCCGAGCTGAATGAAAAGGATCTGTCTAAAGTTGCTGTAAATCTTCTTAACTGTCAGTCTGCTGTTGAAGATCAAGCTGTGTTTCCTTGTATAAGTGACATGTCACTCTCAGATTGCACTCGGGACATGGACTCGAACACTTGGAAGGCCTACCATATAGTGTGTAACCATGCCTGGGCTATGTTACACCTCACCCCAGGAACAGTTTGGAGCCAAGACTCAGATGGCCGTCAATGTATCAATGCAAATGGCCGAGGAAAAAATTAGGTCAATGAATGATATACAGGCTGGTCAGATGGCACTCGGAGAAGCCACCTCTGAGATGCTGGAATCTCTTACTCATGATCACCTGAAACTGCAGCAGCAGCAGCTCTCCACAGCCCATCAACACGTACACAGTTATATATCATTGAATTTAAGACAACTTTCAAGAGAGAAGCTGATTGCATCTGGACAAAGGGAGCTTGCCATCATAACAGTCAATCAAACGAAAAATTGAGGAAGCCAAAAAGCAGTTGATGAGCCAAGAAGACAACCAGAGAGCCGGCCATGAACAAATTCTTTAAGATCTCTCCAGGATACAAGACAACGCTCTCAAGATTTGGCAGAAGCTTGATGCCAGGACACAAAATATATTACAAGTTCATGAAGAAACAGTGCAGCATTATGGACGCCTGATGGATGACATGGAGCGGATGAATGCAACCGTGCACCACCTGATGGATGTACTGCAATCCACCAAGCGAGGGGTGGAGGACCAGCTGTCATGGATCACCTCCCTCATCAGCGGCACAGACAACACTGTGTAGAAGGTATATATCTGCATCCTATAGGTTTGCTACTTCATCGTGGGAATGATCTCAGTGCCGTATTTCACCTGTGTGGCGCTGGTGGTGCTGGTGCCACTCAATGCTGTCTTGGAGATCAAACACGATACCAGCTTACAGTTCTCCACACTCACTACTGTCTTCACCCTCTGTATGTTTGTGAACCTTGCATTCTCGTGTTTGTGGTGTATTTGCCGGCATCACAGGAAGACAAAGTGTGTTTAGAGTGGTGTTCTGCCTCCTCTGCATCACATTACTGGACTGGAGAGAATGATAGGACAACCTGTGCTTTCCTTCTCCATCAAGAGGACAGAGAAAACAAAGACCCTGGGAATTTCTACTGCTGTCCAGGTTGCTCCTCACAGAACCAACGGCTCCAGTGTGCTGTTCCAGCAATTCCTGGTGGTATCTTATCTCAGACAGGTGATTTGCCACTTGAGGACGTAAAGAGTTTTGAGCTCAGTCCATACCCACCCTCTGTGAAGACAACAAGATCTTGAGGAAGGCCAACAAACCTCAACTCACTTAAGCCATCCATGACCACTGTACCAAAGTAGTGTCATGTGAATGAGCACCTGACAACACACCTTCAGCACACCTTAAGACTAAAGGATATGCGCTTGATGGTGAATCCTTGTTGCACAAGCTCAAGTGGAAGAAGGAAGACAAAGTAGCCAGAGCATATGCAGACTTTACAACAAAACACTATGGGAAAATAATTATTGTCTTTGATTGCTATGGTGCAAGACCTTCGATAAAGGAAACACTCAGTAGAGACAAGTATAACCCAACAGCTATCCGACTGGAACTCCATCGGAGAAACTGAACTTGACAGCAAGAGAGATGAATTCTTGTCTGTCAGCAATAACAAACAACAGCTGATCACTTTAATAGGTGATCAGCTGAACAAAGTGGGCTGCACAGTTATTCAGACAGACGCTAATGTGAACATTGCTAAGAAAGTTGTAAACACCGAAACTCTGCATTCCACCACACTAATTGGAGAGGACACAGATTTGTTGTTTTTGCTCCTTTACTGTTTACCAGATTTAAAACTACTGTATTTCAGATCAGACAACTAGTCAAGAAGCAATCTGAAATTATATGGAATCAATCAGATGAATCATCTTCTTGGGAATAAGTTGTGCACTCAAACTATTATTCCTGCACGCCTTCACAGGATGTGATTCAACATCTAGTGTGTACGGCATTGGGAAAAAACCAACGTGGAAGACCTGTTACATTTATGTCCAGAACACTACAAGGAAGTGAGCTACATCACCACATTCTAGAGAAAGAAGCCACTGCCATCATAGAAGCAGTGCGTAAGTGGAGTCACTAATTAGCCTGCAGAACATTTTTGGATGGTGAATATGTCATAAATGTGAAAAAATTCTTTGTAATGAGTACTGCAGGAAATTAAGCTTACTTAAACCAATAAATAACACACACACAGCACCACAAACCTGTAGCCATGTGCATCTTAATAAAACTATCATACAAAATTAATGTAAAGGAGAGGCGACACAGTACACAATCTTTCTCATTCTTGCCTTTTAAACCATGATATGTACATAATTAATGCAAAGCAAGCACAGCCACTGTAATCAACAGTGATCTAAAGTAAGGTACATTACTGATCCTCACTAAATATGCGAATTCCTGTAAGTTTCAGCATCAGTGATGAAGTAAACACTCACCCACACTTTAAAGTAGTTCATCAAACAGAGAAAAGAAGGAAATTCTTCCACACTCAAGCTTTGACAAGCATAGGAAGAATATTCTCATTCTTGTTTGCTGAAGCACTGGCATTCAAAGAAGGAAAAATCTTGCACATAGTCTGTTTTACCTTCATCAAATTATCCTTGTTGCAAACAGCCACAATGAAGATAAAGACTCCTTGAAGACCATTAATAATGTCTGTAAACACCCTGTAGAGACAAGGGAACACACAGAGTTACTTGCATGGGACAAAAAGATTTGAATATGATTCTATTCATCATTGTCATCCCTTTTCTATAAGAGTTTAATTGAGAGAAAGAGATAAAACAAACAAATAACTTAGCTTATTAAATCAACGACTCCTCCAACAAATGGATTCATCAACATTATCTTCATATATTTCAAACATGCATAACTTTAACATAATAAAAAAAAAGAACAAATCATCAAGAAGAACTGAAAAAATAACATTCATTTAGATGGATAAAGATATTGAACTTGTATGTTGTGAATCAGTCTATTTACTATTCCAAATCTAAGGAGGCAAATATGGACTCAATAATCAGATGTAATAATTAATAATTAGTGTTGGCATTACTCACCAATAACTGCAGGTCTTCCTGTGGCTCAAGGCTGATAAGGCATCAGCGATCCACACCACGCCCATCACCACAAACAGCTTTGCAAACAGCCACACCCTGCACAAATTTCAAGCTGAGATGCATTGTGAAGCACGTGGTCATTATGATCCACCACCACTTTGACGTTCAAACATATTTTCAGTTTATACATAAACATCATCACAATTTCGTTTCTCACACTATACTACTTCAGACTTTCTAAGAATATTAAGTTAAAAAATAAAAATATAAAACATAAGAAAGCAAGTTAATATTAGAGCTAGGAAGCAACCAAGTATGCACAAAATACTTAATGATTCCAAAACCCATATCAAAGAAGCACCAGTGATCATTGCTTCTGCCATTACCTTGAACCTGGATTTACTCCACTCAGATTCAGGCAAAAAAAAAAAAGGGGAAAAGAAATATGTCAAACAAGTTCATCCTACTTGATTCACATAACACCAAACCTCAATTCTGATAAAAAAAAGATCACTGTATAACACAAATTCCAGCATTCTAACACTATTCAACATACAGACACATAAAACATCTTACTGCTGCTTGTTCTTGGTGGCCTTATTGGTACGGCTTGAGTTTGTGTCAAAGGTCCTTGTTCTCAGCTTCATCTTCTGGTAGAGATTCACGGCTACATGTATAAAAAAGCCAATATTGACTAACACCAGCACCAAGATGAAGCTAGAAAAATAGGCCCAATATGCTCGATCCTCTGGAAAAGATAAAATGTGTATGAATGTGTGTTGCCAAGTATCATATTCTAAGTGCTATAACATCAGCTAGAAGAAAGTGAGGTGACATGTATTTACTATGCAGTTTGGAGCTGTGGGTTGGTTCTTACCGCCCTAGGAGACTACATATGGTGTTTATCTGACTTCGCTTCTCCCTCGTTGAAGTTTGCCTGGGAAGCTTTCTCCTATACAGTCCTAAGTTGACTGTGGGTGAAATATATCTGGATCTACGGATGAATTTACTGCCATATGCATTATTTACTATGCAGTTTGGAGCTGTGGGTTGGTTCCTACCACCCTAGGAGACAACATATGGTGTTTATCTGACCCTCTCTGTCTCTCTGGTTGCGCAGTTTAACGTCGCCACCCAGGCGTGAGGCGTCCCTCTTCTACGTCCTCGAGTAGCAAGAAGCGTGGGAGCTTGGAGAAGGACGACTGAGATAAGTCTGCTAAGAGGAGTCGGTCTTTGGTAGATATTTCCACACTCCCTCCCCCAGCTTGCACTTCTCTGCCCTCACATCAGCTGAGCGCTCTCCCGTGCCTGGAGAGGGTGTTAGTAACTTGTATATCTGTGCCCATTACTGCTGCACTATTACGGTGACACTGCTGCACCATTACGATGGCACTCTGCAACTTTGAGGAGTGCCATGCTTCCATCCAGACCATCTTTGCTGTCACTTAGCCTGTCACTGAGATGTGTTCTACCATCCTGCACAATGACTAAAACTTGAACGTTATACAAATAACAAATATAAACATGAAAATAATAGTAAATTTACAGTGTTACACCCGCCTAGCCCGGCATTGTTCTTGTGTTGCTTGATTCAGACTTTCCAACTTCACTTTTTATCTAACTTAACCTAACCTATAAAAATTTAACCTAACGGTGAGGGTTAGGTCGGCCTCCGTGGTCAGTTGTTAACACAATAAAGAGATACTTATTCTCTGAGTGCTACAACCTTGATGACATGACTTCGTGATTCATATGCTCTTTGATAAAATCATATGTGAACGGTCCTGCAGAGCGCCATTGGCTGAGTGGGACCTGTTAAATAACGACAAGTAACAAGTAAGTAACAATTTACATCTGATGAACGAAGTCATTGTGACAGAGTGTGTTATATGTGCAAAACACACCCTTTAACGCCTAGGTGACCTTCTGAATGAGACGGGTGTAACACTGTAATAACACCTAAGTAACTTGTGCTAGTGAGGGAAAGTGATGTGTTAGATACACTCAAAAGTGATTCCCAAAGTGACCTGACCTAGGAATGGAAGCAGCTGTTGCTTTCTTGCCATATTAATACCTTGGCAAGTGCTACTTCCAGTCCCGGCCTTTTTTAGGCCAGCAGCCTCCCCAGGAGAATGGGATGCATGGGCCGAAGCTGCAGTAACCTCTCCAGTGAGTTCCGGGTTTCCTCCTTTAGTTAATACACTTGATAACTTTAGAGGGTGTAAGATTTTCTCTGCTAACCTACTGTGGGGGTCTCATGCAGGATCCTTGGATTCATGATGTGGTGAAGGGAAAATTTCTAGAATTTGTGTCCATACCTTTTCAGACTGTGCCTCCACGTCCTCTCGCCCTGTCTCGGGCGGATGATCAGACCCTGAACGATGCCTTATATCAGTTCCTCAAACAGTCAATAGTGGAGCTTTGTTTACCTGAAAATCACGGTTTTGTTTCCCATCATAAAGCCGGTTCGGGCTGGCGAGGGTTATCGTAAACTTGAGGGACCTTAATGTTCATGTGCCTTATATTCATTTTAAGATAGACACTCTGAAGGATGTGATTCCTTTAATCCTCCCTAACTGTTTTTTTGTTACAGTTGATTTCAAGGACGCCTATTATTCAGTTTATGTTAGGCCTGAGGATAGGAAGTGGCTTCAGTTTTGGTGGAAGGGCTGCGCTTTTAGATTTACTTGTCTCCCTCAGGGGTTAACTTCTGCTCCTCGCACCTTTACAAAGTTACTGAAACCTGTCCTCTCCCACCTTCGGTCCCTTGGAATGGTTGTGGTTTGTTATTTAGATGACTGTCTTTTTATTGCTTCATCGGTAGAGGCCTTGCGGGCCCAGGTGGGCTATGCCTTGCACTTCTTTCATTCTCTGGGTCTCACCATCAATGTGCAGAAGTCGGTCCTGGAGCCTACCCAGAGGGTTACATTCCTTAATGTGGTTCTTGACTCTGTTTCCTTGACTTTGCCCTCCTGTAGGAGGGAGCACATCAGGGAAAAAGGTTTGCTCCTCCTCAACAGAGATATCACCTTACAAGACTTGTCCTCTTTTATTGGTTTAGCGGTGGCTTCTGGCCCTGCTGTAGAGTTAGCTCCTCTCTGTTACAGGTACCTGGAGATTATTCATATCAGGGATCTCTCTCGGTCCTATGGCAATTATAATTCCTGCGTTGTTTGAGATGCTCATGCCCGGGAATTAGTCATTTGGTGAGTGACTAATGTAGTTTTTCAGGAGAGGTCGCTCCGCTCTTCTTCTCCAACATGTTAGCTGTTTACAGATGCTTGCCTGACTGGCTGGGGTGCTTCGATGGGGGACTTTACAACTGGAGGTCACTGGGCCCACAAGGAGCTGGATCATTTAAATTCTTTGGAGTTAAGGGCCATTCTGTTGAGCTTGCAGTCACTTTGTCGGGATAAGAATGGCTCATATTAGGCTTTGTTCTGACAACACCACTGCAGTTGCATGGATTGATCGTTGTGGTAGCACACGACCTACACTTCATGCTTTTACAGAACAGTTTCTTGAGTGGGCTGCTTCTAGGGATATTATTTTGGCACAGCATGTACAGGGTTTATACAATGTGACAGCAGACACAGAGTCTAGAGTCAGTAGGATGGATGGTGAGTGGATGTTACAGCCGTGTATTTTCAGGATGGTTTGTCAGCGTTTTTATACTCCTGATATCAATCTTTTTGCTACACAGATAAATGCTCAGTTACCTGACTATGTTTCTTGGAGGCCAGACCCATCTGCTATGTGCATTAATGCCTTTACCTTGGATTGGGGTGGGAAGAGTTTATATACTTTCCACTTTTCAGTGTGATATCCAGGGCTCTCCGGAAACTGCAGGACTACGGGGCGACGGCGCTGATGATTCTCGGGGGTTGGTCTTGACAACGATGGTGCTCTCCTGGCAGCGTTCACACGTCGAGGCCTTTCGACAGAGGTTGCCCAGTTTATCCTTCGGTCCTGGAGATCTAGCACTAAGGCTCAATATGGGCCGCGTATCAACAATTGGTTGTCATTTTGCCTCGGCAGGGAAGTGGATCCGTTTCTACCACCTGTGTATGTCCTGGACTATCTTTTGTCAGAATTTAAACGGGGGACAAGCCGTGGGTACAGCTCTATGAACACTATCCGGTCTGGCATTTCTGCAGTTGCTACTTTTGATGGACGTCCTGCGGGACAACATCCTTTAGTTTTTCCGTTTCATGACTTGGGATCCTCAGCTAGTTCTGGATTAATATCTGCAGTCTGGGTCCCACGGAGGATTTGTCCTTTCCTCAGTTATCCATAAAATTGGTCGTTCTTATGTTCTTGTTGTCTGGCCAATGTGGTCAGACCTTGCATTTGCTGGACACAAGAAATTTGTTTGTCTCTGAGACTCAGGTTGTTTTTGGGATTGGCGATCTGGTGAAAACTTCCCGTCCTGGGGTCCTTCTGTCAAGGGTGGTCTTTGAGGCTTACCCGCATGACAACTGCTTATGCATTGTGCATACCTTTGAGCATTATCTTGATAGGACAACGACCTTCCGAGGAGCGCTTACAGGGTTTTTCTTGACGACACGACCTCCAGTATGGTTGGCCTCTCGTAATACTTTGCGTCGTTGGGTGAGAAATGTAATAGGGGCTGCTAGCATTGACCTTACTATATTTTCTCCCCATTCGACTAGGTCTGCATCGTCCAGCAAGGCAGCCCTGGTTTTGCCGTTATCCACGAGTGTCTCCACCATTGGTTAGGCCAGGGAGTCAACCTTTACGCAACACTACCGGAAGCCCATCGCTCAGCATGGACAGTTTGCGAGGGCAATTTTGTCATATAATGTTTGGCCTTTTCCTCTGCTCAGGGTTTAATGTGAGGGTTCTTTGACCCCATTTTTGGTATGGGTGATGGGTGATTTTTCTTTCCATGTTCCTGTGGGACTGTGTTTCACTATTTTTTTTTTTATAATTGTTAATGTTTTCTATCTTCTGAATTACAGTGTTGTGCTTTACTTTGTTCCTATGGATTTTCTTTTTCACGGCTCCATACTGACCCTTTTTCTTAATTTTGTGTGATTTGGTAGGTTTTAGGAACCTCTCTAAAGCTCTCATTGGGTACCGCTGTGACGTCAGTTAAATATTGTGACGTGAAATTGTAAGATTAAACGAGTACTTACCAAGTATGAAGTTTGATCGTAATTTCACGTACATTTAACGACGTCACAGTGGTGCACAATACTCTCCCTCCCTGCCCTATCTATTCACGGAGCTCACTTTGGGGCATGGGCTCTCAGCGGTATTTGGTGGCTGCTCCCTAAAACCTATTCTCTAAACGGACTGATGGTGGAATGGTAGGAGAGCGTCTCATTGTGCACCACTGTGACGTCGTTAAATGTTCGTGAAATTACGATCAAACTTCATACTTGGTAAGTACTCGTTTAATCTTACAATCATTTTGTATTAGCAGGCATAATAAAGTGTTTAGTGTAGTAGTAGCACAGGTTCGCAATCCTTTATCCTAAATTCCAAAAACCAAAAAGCTAAGAAAACCGAACATTTTTTTCCAGGATGTCGTCTGCACATCAAAGCTTGTCAGATGTATTTACCTAGTTGTAGTATACTGGGCCTGAGCTACACTCGTGTGGTCCTGTCTCCATATCTATATTTGTCTAGTTTTTCCTTCAGTTGATGTACAGTCTTTGCCATTATTACCTCTTCCTTCAGTCCATTCCATGTATCTATACTACTTTGGGGAAAACTGTACTTTTTTTGTATCTTTCAAGCAAATTCCTTTATGCAGCATTTTCTTGTGTCCCCTCAAATTTTTAGCCTCTCCTTTTCTTCTTAATATTAGGTCTTTTCTATCTGTTTCCTCCAGGTTGTTCATCAATTTATATTTTGTGATTAAGTCACCTCTTTCTCTTCTTTCTTTCAATGTTAAGTGCATTTCTTTTAATCTTTCCTCATACGGTAGGTCTTCCACTTCTGGCACCATCTTAATTGCAATTCTCTGTATTCTTTTTAATTTCTACACATGCTTTTTCTTGTGCAGGGACCATATTATTTCTGCATATTCCAGTTTTGGTCTGATCATTGTAGTTATAATTTTTCCCATCATATTTTTATCTAGGAAATGAAAAGCCATTCGTATATTCCTTAGCATCATGAAAGTGTCACCAAATATTCTATTTATATGTTTCTCTGGTGATAAGTTATCCTGTATTACCACTCCCAAATCTTTCTCTTCTTTTGCCATTAACATAATATTTTCCTCTAACTTATACGTCCATGAGGGTATCATTTCACTTTTTCCCATGTCCAATACATGGCATTTATTTGCATTTAATTCCATTTCCCATGTCTTGCTCCATTCATATATCTTGTTTATATAATTCTGTAGCTCCTCACAATCCTTGTGGTTTCCTGTCTTTCTTAGTAATTTTGCATCATCTGCAAATAGACTTATGTAACTGCTTACTCCTGTCATTTCATTTACATATATTCAAAACATTATTGGTGCCAAAAGTGATCCCTGTGGTACTCCACTTATCATTTCTCTCCATTCAGATTGTTCATCCTTTACTACTGTTATGTACATCGCCTCTGCTGCTCACGGATATTTTTTTTTTTTTTTTGCCGATTTTAAAAAAATTCTGAAGACTGAAAATGTCAAACAAAGCTACGGATTCCCCTATAGATAACAGTGAGAAACAGAAAAGGAAGAGCCTGTCATTATCAATATCACATCAAGTAGAGTTATTGCAGAAGCTTGATCTTGGTGTATCTGTGCGGCATCTTACTGAAGATTATGGTGTGGGAACTACCACCATATACCACCTAAAGAAACAGAAACATAAGTTGTTGAATATTTACAGTGACAGTGATGACCAGAAACTAATGAAAAATAGGAAAACGCAGCACAGTGCAAAACAAAACCCAAAGATCTTGACCATGTGCTGTTGGAGTGGGTTTGACAACGAAGAATTGAATGCATGCTACTGACTGGAGCTGACAAGGAAAGTAGATGTGGTATTTGCAAATTTATTACTAAAGATGGGGAACATGCACTATGCTGTGAATTGTGCGATACATGGTACCATGCAGGATGTCATAAAGTGCCAGTAGCACACTATAAGGTTTTAGAAAACAAGGATTATGTATGGGTATGCAAAGTGTGTAAACCTAAGTTTAAAAGGACCATTGAATCTGTAGAAGACATGGAATATAAATATAAGGAGGTAATGGAAGAAAATGAGAAGCTAAAGGATGAAATAAACAGTTGGCAGGAGAGATTTCAGGTCATGAAAGCAGAGATTGTAGAGGAAGTGTTGACTATGGTAAGAGACACTGTGATGACTGAGATTCAGAATAGAGTAGAGGAAGAGTACCGGGAGAGAGAGGAGAAGGAGAGAAAGAAGAGTAATTTAGTAATGTATAATATTAAGGAGAGTACAGCAGAAACAGCTGAAGAGAGAAAGGGGGAGGATGAACAACATTGTAAAGAAATAATAGGAGAAACCCAAACAGAACAGGTCAAAATATTCAATGTTCTCAGAATGGGCAAAGTAGAACAAGGGAAAAATAGACCACTATTGGTAAAATTAGAAACAAGCTACATGAAATATAGTATTCTCAAAAATGCTAAGAACTTAAAAAATACCCAGCAGCAATGGATTAAAAAAGTTTCAATAACTAGAGACATGACAATGAAGGAAAGAGAAGAATCGAAAAGACTCTATGAACAACTCAAACAAAAGCGACAAAATAATGAGGAAGGATGATATATACGAGACGGCAAACTTATGCAAAATAAAACAAGGAACGCATAGGATAAAGAAAAGAAAGAAATAAGTAAATATAGCATAAAGTTGATAAATATACAAGGTTTAAGTTTAAATAAAAAGATTGAAGTAGAAAAATTAATAGAGTCAAGTTCAGGCATACCATGTTTAGTGGAAACAAATGAAATTTGGAAAATATAATTGGGCAGATGAATTAGATGTAATAGAACAGTTTAGAGATAAAGATGATAAGAAAGGAGGAGGATTAACAATTATGTGGAAAAAGTCTGTAGGTATAGAAATTAAGAAAAACAAAGAACATCAGGATGTACTACATGTAACGGTTAAAGTACATGGTTATAGCTTTGAAATGATACTTTTATACATATCAGTATCAGACAAAGAAAGAAATTTACAAATAAAGGAAAAGGTGGAAAATATTTTAAAAGAAAGAGGAAAATCCAGTATTACTACTGGGGGACTTCAATGGGCATGTAGGGTTTTTAGGGGAACAGAAATTAGATATAAATGGAAAAATAATATTGGAATGGTTAGACAAATATGACTTAACAATGTTGAATGATGTATGTGAATGTGAAGGAACCTATACGTGGTCAGTAAATAATTTGAAAAGTGTCATAGACTATATGCTTATAAACAAAAGACTAAATGAAAAATTTTTGAATTTAAAAATAGATGAAAGTAAAAATATATTTGACGTTTCAGATCATAACTTAATAATAGCAAACCTTCAAGTAGAGGTAAACACTGGCTCAATATATAAAAATATGAAGTGGAGTAAGAAAGAATATTTGAAAATAAACGAGACACTAAAGACCTTTACGAGAGAAATGGAGGCAGAATTATTAATCAATAAAGCAGAGAGCATTGAGGAAATAGAGGATAGAATGAAGAAATTAGCAGATAAGAGTATGAAAAGAATATTAAAGATAAGAGAAGATACAACAAATGTAAATATAAAAGAGCCAATATGGATGAATAATAGCATTAGGAATGAAATAAAGAAAAGAAGACTTTATAATAGGCAAAAAAGAATCACAAATGTGGATAATACCAGAGAGGAAATGGAAGTAAGATATAGAGAACAAAAGACAAAGGTATAAATTATGGTCAAGGAGGTCAAGGAAAACCATGAAAGAATGTTAACAGAAGAATTAAGGATGGATAAGAATAATAACAAGCTGTGGGATATAATAAAAAGACTAAAAGGAAATTCAAAAAGCATCAAGGAAGTATATTTATATGATGGAGAAGGAGAAAAGTTAGCGAGCGATAAATCTAAAGAAGTACTTATAAATTATTGGACAAGTATCTATAAGAAACATGAAAATAAAATAAATGAAATATGGAATGAAGAGAGGAAGAGGAATTATATAATAGAGTATGAAACACGGGAACAGAGTAATATAATATTAGAGGATGGCATCGTAGCACCTGATTATATGGAGGAACACATGGACATGTTATGTAAAGTAAATAAGAAAATTAGAAATATGGAATACCCTAAAATAACAATACAGGAAGTGACTAAATACTTGAAAAATTTAAAGAATAAGAAGGCACCTGGACCAAATATAATTAAATCTGAATTATATAAGACACTGAATAAAAGTCAAATATGCCAGGAAGCCATGACTACAAGTTTGAATAAGATACTAGAAAATGAGAAAAATATACCTGATGAGTGGAGAACGTCATTAACTAAATTAGTGCCCAAAGTGAGTCAACCCACCGTGAAGGACTTGCGACCAATAGCACTCACAAATACTTCTTACAAAATGCTAATGGCTATAATAAGAGATAAAATAGATGACCACTTGGATAATAATAATTTGACAATAGACTCACAATCAGGCTTCACTAGAGGAAGGAGAATGGAGGACAACTTGCTTATATTAAAATACTGCATATTAAATAGCTTTAGGATGAAAAAACCACTTATAGTAACAGCTATAGATTTCAAAAAAGCATTTGATTCTATAAAAAGACATAAATTATTTGAGGCCCTGATCTATTACAGAGTTCACCCAATGATAATAGATTTAATAGCAAAATTTTATACAGAAGACAAAACTTATTTACAGTTAAATGAAGAAGTAAGAAGTGAAATGATGGTAACAAGTGGAATAAAATAGAGATGCACAGGATCTACAACAATATTTAAATTAATAACATATATTATTACAGAACAACTAAATAAGACAGGAGTAGGCTATAAAGATGAATCATTTTATATAAATACATTGTTCTATGCAGATGATGGATTAAATTTGGCCCAATCAGTGGAGGAAGCACAGAGAAATATAGATATAATAACAAAACTAGTTGGAGAAAATGGATTAGAAATAAACCAAAGTAAAAGTAATGTCATTATTTATAATATGAAAGAAAGACCAAGAGAAATAGCAGGTATAAAAGTAGTCAATAAGATAAAATATTTAGGAATAACAGTTATAGATCAAAAGGACTGCTTTAAGAAACAGAAGGAAGAAATATTAATAAAAGCAAATAATTTAGCAAACCAAATACCCTCAATCTTAGCAAAAAGTTGCAATAAAACGATAATAGGAAAAAATTATTGGAAAAATGTAGCACTTTCTTCCATACTGCATGGTATCAATGTTATTCATTTTAATAAAACAGACATAGAAAAATTACAGAGAATAGAAAATAAAGTATATAGAATGATCTTGGGAGCTCCAGCCTTCACACCCGTCTGTGTATTACGGGGGGAGGTAGGCGCCAGTATGATGGAGACAAGGATTAAAAAAGGGAAAATGCTATACTTAAGCTATATATTAAGCAAAGAAAATTCATTAATAGAGAAAATATTTGAAGAATTAAAATCAAACCATACTAAGGACTATTGGGTACAAGAAATAAAGAAAACAAGGAACATCATTGGCTTGGGACAACAAAATTTCAAAACAATTAAGAAAGAAGAGATAAATAAAAAGATACAAAATTGGGACAATGAAGAATGGAAAAGAGAATTAGCAAGTAAAAAGAGTGTAGAGATGTATGAAAGATGTAAAAATAATATTAAAGAAGAAAGCTTTTATGACAATGTGCCAGCATCAATAACCTTTTTCCGATGCCGCTCAAACACGCTAAAACTAAATGATAGAAACAGATTTATAGGAAAAGAGACTAAGTGCATTGGATGTGAGGAACAAACAGAAAATATAGAACATTTCTTATTAGAATGTAAGTTATACCAAGATTTGAGAAATAAAAGTAAATTATTTAACAGGCCATACCAAGAAAATTGGATAGAGGAGCTATTATTTAGACCAAAGACTAATAAAGAGGAAGTGAAAAGAATAATTCATGAGTTTTGGAAAGTAAGAGAAAAGGAGAGAAAGAAAAGTATACAAGACTAAGTGGTGTTGAAAATCAACTAAGTGGTGCAAGTACAAAGAACTGAAAAACATTAATAGGATTGAATAAAAAACAAACGGAACTACAAGATAAAAGAAGAAAGAAGATACTAAAAAGGGGAGGCCGTTGCAAAGGCAATCTCCCCGACCACCAACTGAACTGAACTGAACTGGTAATGAAACAAACTAGAAAATACCATGAAGAACTGAACATTGAAGGTGAATGTGAATATTCAGAAGGTTGGCTGCAGAAATTGAACAAGCGTCATAGTATACAACATCTGAAAATCTGTGGTGAAAAAGCTTCTGCTGATTATGAAAAAACCTTAGTCTTGGGTATATATACAATCATGATGAAACAGCTCTTTACTGACCGAGCACTCTACCACTGAGCCACCTGGTCCCCTGTAACGTTTTATCTAAAAAGCGTTAAAATATACACTAAAAATATTCCATTCCGAATCCAAAAAATACCGAAATCCGAAAAGTGTCTGGTTGCAAGGTTTTTGGATAAGAGATTGTGAACCTGTATCATGCTGTTACATAAGAACATAATAAATGAGGAGACTGCAAGAGGCCAGTTAATGACCTACGTCTTAATCTTCACTCCTTAGAAAGGAGGGCAAGAGGGGATATGATTGAGGTTTTCAAATAGGTAAAAGGAATTAATAAGGGAAACATTGATCAGGTTTTAGAATTTAGTAGTCAGGATAGGACACGTGGAAATGGGTACAAGCTAGAAAAACTTAGATTCAGGACAGACATAGGTAGATATTGGTTCACTAACAGAATCGTGAACGATTGGAATGGGCTGGGTAGACAGGTAGTAAGTGCTGAGTCAATAGGTAGCTTTAAAAGACGGTTGGGTCAGAGTATGTATAGGGATGACAGGTGGGATGGCTAAATATTGGATTATTCCAAGGGTGAGGTTGTCCCTCACCCTTGGAATAATCCAATATTTAGCCATCCCACCTGTCATCCCTATACATACTCTGACCCAACCGTCTTTTAAAGCTACCTATTGACTCAGCACTTACTACGTGTCTACCCAGCCCATTCCAATCGTTCACGATTCTGTTAGTGAACCAATATCTACCTATGTCTGTCCTGAATCTAAGTTTTTCTAGCTTGTACCCATTTCCACGTGTCCTATCCTGACTACTAAATTCTAAAACCTGATCAATGTTTCCCTTATTAATTCCTTTTACCTATTTGAAAACCTCAATCATATCTCCTCTTGCCCTCCTTTCTAAGGAGTGAAGATTAAGACGTTTTAACCAATCTTTGTAGGGTAAATTTCTCAGCCCCTGAATCATCTTGGTCATTCTTCTCTGGACTGCCTCCAAAGAGCCTATATCCTTCCTATAATAAGGGGACCAAAATTGAGCTGCATAATCTAGGTGGGGACTAACTAGCGCTAAATACAACCTCAGAATGACCTCAGAACTCCTATTTGTCACACACCTACTAATAAATCTCAGTATCTTGTTGGCCCTATTTCTAGCTATAATACACTGTTCCCTGGGGCGCAAGTCACTGCTTATTTGAACTCCTAAGTCCCTCACACTATATCACCTTCCTAAGATATTGTCATTTAATGTGTAGTCTACAGGCCTATTACCTTTACCTACGCTCATAATGATACACTTGTTAACATTAAACTGCATCTACCATTTCTCTGACCACTCGTAGAGCGTATTTAAGTCATCCTGCAGCATCCTAACATCATCTAAATTCTTTACAGGTCTTCCTATCTTTGTGTCATCGGCAAATTTACTGATATCACTGTTTATTCCTGTCTCTAAGTCATTTATATAGATTATGAATAACAACGGTCCTAGTACTGATCCCTGTGGTACCCCACTAGTAACATTACCCCATTCTGATTTCTTCCCATTGATCTGTACTCTCTGTTTCCTACTAGTAAGCTATCCCCTAATCCATTTTAGTACCTTCCCACCTATGCCATGAGCCTTGACTTTACTTATCAGTCTCCTATGGGGTACTATGTCAAAGGCTTTACTGAAGTCCAAATAAACTATATCATACTCGTCCCCTTTATGGTTTCAAATACTTTCCTATAGAAGGATAATAAATTTGTCAGGCATGACTTCCCCTTGCTAAAACCATGTTGACTATGTCTAATTAGCTGGTGTTCATCTAAATGTTTTCTAATTGCCCTTGCTATGACAGGTTCTAACATTGTACCTATCATTGATGTTAAACTGATTGGGCGGTAGTTACTACTTTCTGCCTTATCTCCTTTCTTGAATATAGGAACTACATTTGCCTGCCTCCATAACCTGGGAACTACTCCTGTGTCTAGGGATTTCCTAAAAATCATCGCAATGTTCAATGAGTTCTTTTCTACATTCCTTAAAAATCCTTGGAAAAATGTCATCCAGCCCTGGAGATTTAGTCTTTTTAAGTCTATTTCCTTGCTAACTACTTCCCTACTTATGACTATTTCGCTTAATTTATCAACCTCTTGTCCCCTAAAAATCTGTACTGGCTCCAGTTCCCTACCCGACTCTTCCTGAGAAAATACGGACAAGAAGTATTTATTTAATTCCTTACTAATTTCCTCACCATTTTCTATCAAGCTGCCATCCATTCCTTTAAGAGGTCCTATTCTTTCCTTTGTTTTAGCCTTGTACAGCTGATAGAATCCCTTTCGATCCTTCTGGGCATCTCTAGCTATCCTAACCTCATAATTCCTCTTTGCAGTCCTAATATCCTTTTTAACTTTCCTAGCTAGGTCATTATACTGCCCTACTATCTGTACTTCTCCCCTTTTAATTATCCTATAGAGTCCCCTTTTTAATCCAATTGCTCCCTAAACTATTCACAAAGAAATGGTGTCGCACACCAATAGTTACTTTTTGTCAATTAGATATTTCACCATTTCAAACAACACGTTATTGACTTTCTGAGAGCCAATATCCTATCCAGGCACATAGATGATTACCTATTCCATGAGCCTGCAATTTAGATTATGAGGGACTTTATCACATGTTTTTTGAAAATCTATATACATCATACGGCACCTAATTTTCCATCTTACAAAAAGCCTTCCTCTCCTACTAGTACCATAAATTTTACTCACATATACTTTCTTCACAAACTCTTCATCTTCTCAAGATGACCAAACCACCTCAAAGTATTCTTCAATTAGCATTAGTAATAACAGAAGAAGACCAATGCATAAATTAATATAAACAATAAAAAGCATATAAAACTCACCTTTGAACCAACATGTGCCCGCGTTAAACTCAGGTAGAATAATGTTCTCTGGCGCCATGATGTCAAGGATCAAGGTGATAGTGCTCACCACTGTAGGACAGCCCCAAGCATATAAGCTGTATCCCAGAAACACCTTCCTGCTGTGGTGTTGCATTGTGGAGCCCCTGCAAGGTGTATGAGAGCCTTTTATAAAGATGGAAGATGTGTCATACTCGATTTGTGCCTTGACATGACTGAGTTTAAGTCTCTAGTATTTGAACTTCACTTCCTTCACTTGTAATACTTCCTTCAAATTTACTGTTCTCTTTGGGTATTTGGTGTGCGGGAAGACCACAAGAAACAGTCTGATAAACAGTTCCACATGTCAATTGATATTATTACATTATGATATCATATTACTCATACTTATTTTATTTATCTATTACATGAAACAATTTGATATTGTAGATAAAACATATTGATTGCTATTCTAAAAAATAAACAGAAATCATGGACCTCTAGAGTAAATATTTTCCTCAAGTAAATCACTGCTGTACAAAAAGTTAATGATGGTAAAATCTTACCTCAGGATTTTCCACATATCAAAGCACATGACATTCAACCAGAAGAACACTGCCAAGGCACTCAGGTGGTTGATGAATGCTGAACAAGAAAGAAAGTGTGTCAAATAGTTATATCTACTCTTCAATATATTATTTAAAGCAAATATGTTTTAGTGGGCAATCACCAATTTATAGGCCAGAGACCAACCATCCAACGCCTCCATTGAGCCTACTGGTGCCACAGGTTAAGGACATAATAAAGATGAAAAATAAAATAAATAAATAAAAATATATTTGTGAATTCTTCTATCACATCGCCTGTTCCACCTGCTTTTCTGATTTGAATTTCTTTAACTTTTCTTTTTGTCTTGATCCTATGACACTGGTAGACTTGATGGAGGCTTTTTTAATGGTCAGCCTCCGCCCGTTAGTAGCACAGGTTAGATTTTTTAAGTAACGGCACATTTCTTGTTGAGAGGCTAATACTGCCCATGGGATCTTCCTTGTTACAGTTCACGTTGCAGTCCTAGTCAAGGATAGTGTTGATGGCAGCATGTGAATGATCTTTGGCCACTCAGCGTTTTTTTTTCAATGAAGAGTGGCCAGCCCATCGTGGGACTCAAACTCAGGACTCTGAGCTCTTCTGCCCAGCATATTAGCCACAATGTCACCGCCTCCCCTAAACTGCAGCTTTTACTTCCTCTACTTCAATTTCTATAATTTCCATATATTGTTCCTCACTGTAAATTGCTAGATTTTCTTATGTTTCTGTTTCCTCTTCTTTCCATATCACTTTTTTCCAAAAATGTTCTATATCAGAGATTATTTCCTTCTCACTCGTTCTTTCTATGCCACCAGATTTTAACATTATCTCTTGGTGAGTGTGTTCCACCCAGGTTTCTCATCAGTCTTCTCCAATCTTCCTTCTCTTGTGAATCTCTTTATGAAAAATTCTTGCTCGGAGCTGGCAGGTAGAACAGAAAACCACTGGCGACTACTTTACCTTTTTTTTTTAAAGATTTTTGTTATACCTCTGAAGAGCGTATTCATTTTTCTGGGCTGATTATGGTTTTTTCTTAGGGTTGATTTTTTTTCTAGCAAATAGTGAAATTGAGACTTAGTGACAATTTTTTTTATTTAATTTCACATTTCTACAAGTTACTGCAAAAAATTACTATCTTCATAAGAAAGAGCGGTAAAGATTTGGAAGACGGACCAGTCTGGTTTTTGGACAAAGCAATTTTTTTCTGATAGATTTTGATGTTTTGAATTAATCTGATGTTTGTTTGTTATGCCATGCATTTATTTTTTCACCCAAGGTAAAAATTGCCACAAAAATGTAAGATTAATTAAAAAACCATCAAAATCAACAAGCGAAAAATTGCTATAAGTAATCCTAATTAAACCTAACCTAACCTATCAAACCTAATTAAACCAAACCTAACCTAGGTTAGGTTACGTTTAAATAGGGTTGCTTAGGTTACGTTAGGTTAGGTTTAATTAGATTTGCTTAGATTAGGCAAGGTTGGGTTAGGTTTAATTAGGTTTGCTTAGAATTACTTAAAGCCGTTTTTCTCTTATTGATTTTGAGGATTTGAATTAATCTCAATTTTTGTGACAATTTTTATCTTGGGTAAAAATTAAAAATTAAAAAATAGAAAAATATAAATTGCATGGCATAACAAACAAATATCAGATTAATTCAAAACACATCAAAATTTATCAGAAAAAATAGCTTTTGTCCAAAAAACAGACTGGTCAGTCTTCCGAATCCTTACCGAAATAGCATCAAATTTAGCACAGAAGCAAATGTCCGCATCTCCAAAATAGTCTGCCAACTCCTGTGGAATATTTACCATTATATGTCAGGATGGAAAGTCACATCCCTCGCACATATCTCGGCCAAGTTGGCAAGACTTGAAATTTGGAAATATGTTCCTTCCTTTGCAATCTTTTCATTATTTGGTCAATGTTTAATATAAAGACAAAGGATCAAATGGCAATCAGGTATTTTACACAAACGCACAGGTGAACAAAGCATTGTTTGACTGATTCAAACCACCTGTTGGACAGCTTCGTCACAATTGTTCTTCATAGGGAGACTGGGAGAGGTGTGTCTGCTCAATGCACAAAACATGATAGAAAAAGGTGTTATTGGTGTTACCATAAATTTGTCGTAGATATTGATAGGATGTAGTCGATCTATATGATGATACAGGTAAGAATCATTGATCTTCTGATAAGCCACTAAGATAATAATACCTTACTTAAAGACAATATCATATCAATACTAGCAATCCAACTACAGCAAAGATCAATGTTCTTTGGTTCTTTCCTACACAACAACTTTCCTGTAATGTATGAAAGTGTCTGTTTATATGAGAACACTGGTTTTTTGCTAGTTTTATTATGTTGCTGCATCTACAAACTGCTTTATTTCATCTTATAGCATTACTTCTTTTATGCAACTACAGGGTACAGTGAACTCACCCCTAAAGAAGCAGAGGGCTCTTGAGTCCATGGTGTCAGGGCTATTACACATGAGGCTGATGTAGGCCGTCAGCATGGCAGTCACCAATGAAATGAGGCAGCGGCCGTAAGTGTGGTCTCTTAGCTCAGCCACGCCGAGATACACCATCAAAGTCGCGATCAGGAACACACAGGACACCCCCAGCATTACCTAAAATGACTTTGCTACATTACATGCATGACACCAATGAAGATAATTGAGGAATTAGAAAAACGGTTAAATTCACTGCATTACATGTTCTTTACGATGACCTTTTATGTGTTAATTACGGTTACTGATTCTAAAAGAGCTATAAGTTCTTTGCTATCACCAATTGTACTGTTTTTCAAGTTTTGTCATTGTCTACACCCACAAACTAAATTTCCATGCCAAGAGGGCTGCCTGATGCTCTAAACTATATATTGCAGTCAAGTGGCAGGATAATCAAAACTTCCTGAGTTCGATCAACAGGGTGTTCACTTTAATCATTCTTCCATGACTGCTTTCATGGGGTTTCAGATTGCACAATCCTAATGAATAATTTGAGAAGAAATGTAATATAATGTGATATAAAGCAGAATAAGTGAATATGAAAGGAACAAAACGTTATTTTCACACCTTGATCACAGTATCTCGCCATGCACAAGTTGTGTTCTCTGGTGGAAAGCAGAGTATGGCGAAGTTTGTAATGTTATCATTGTCGACCAAGAGATTATCAAGGCAATAATGGGAAGGAGGCACAGGAGGCTTATCCGGAGAAGTTTGAAGGAAGCCATTGGGTAGAAGATGCATTTCTTCAAAGTAAGGGTGACTTTTGCAGCCAGGCTCGCCGATCACGGTATGCCATTCATCATTAATTGCTTGGCCCGGAATTTGTGAAGGTCGCCAAACCTCTTTATTCGAAGCCTGTATACACATTGCATTATAAAGCAGTGTATCTTGAGGGCAGCACTTTCTTATACACACACTGTTATTACATTGGTGCTGGTGATGGCGATCATAGTCTTTAAAACAGATCTGTGCCACGTACTGTAGTTCACCGGTCTCCATTTCTTGCAGCGCAACGCAGTACCTGTTGGTCCAGGTTTGAGAAGACACCCAGAAAGACGGATTCCATTTCAAGGTGGCTGTGGGTTGCTTGTCGTCTAGCTGTGCCTTACCAGGTCCTATGGGGGCATGATGATAGAATTCATGTTCACCACACATCAGGGTCACCATGTTGCCACCCACACGATCCCAGGATACCATGCGGCTTCCTAGTTGGAGTGGTGGAGCTTGGAGACCCTTCTGCGGGTGACAAGATCCGTATTGGTCTAGGAGGTGATTCACGGGGCAGCAGCGAGGCACCGCTGGCAATGACAAGCAAACATGCGCATCAAAGTACGCTTGTCCATTCTCCAAGGAATGTTCAATACAGAAAACATCATTTGTGTATACATCCATGGTATTCAAAAACAGTAAGCGTCCGTCTGGCAAAAGCATAATATCATAAATGATAGTAGTATGGTAAAGATCCTTAGGACACTCCAACTCCATAACTGTCACGTTCTCTACCATGCTCGTCGGAAAATCGATACTATACTGCTCTGTGTTGATTTCATTCATCTGCAACCCAAAATCTTTGTTATATACAGGAAGTGTGGTATTATTGTCATGGCACTTGGTACCATCCCAGGCTTGGTACTTGGTACAGTGACACTTCCTAAGACTGAGAGTACTGGCAGGATCCGAGATACTGGTCACTTCTTGCATCAACACTGTCCAAAGTAGTGCCGCTGCAATCCATTTTCTCCACATCATGTGCCAAGAGTTCACAGATGTTAACATGATTGGCACTTCCTGCAGCTTAGGTACCTGAAAAAGCAGAAAAGAAGGACGATAACAATGATGTGCATGAATGCATATTCATATAAAGATACAACGATATTGCCATCCACAAAGAAAATTGAATAAAATTTACCATCTCTCTCTCTCTCTCTCTCTCTCTCTCTCTCTGAAGCATACCCAGATAGATTTAAATAACTTTAAACTAATCCCTTTAATTAACCTAGTAATAAATATTTCTTACTGTCAATCTCTTTTTAAATAACGTCACAGTCAAACAAAACATACTTCAAAAAGATTCTGAAGTTCAGGGATTTGTGAAGCATTCAATAAAAAAAAATTGTAAATATTTTTGCTCGTGTTTTTGTAAAATTCAATGTATGCCTATTGACTTCATTATCAACATCATTGACAAATTGTAGGATTGCCGTTTCCGTGGAATGGTTTGCTCGAAATCCATGCTGGCACTCCGAGATCAAACTGCGACTTTCTAGGTAGTTCACTAAGCGAGTGGAAATTGCTTTCTCAAATACTTTACTGAACACTGGTAATATGGAGATGGGTCTATAGTTGTTTATATCCCTTTTGTTGCCTGATTTTGTGTAGTGGTATTACTTTGGCCTTTTTTAATTTATCTGGAAAAATTCCAGTCTTAAAGGAAATGTTTATTATGTGTGTTATTGGTAGAGCGACTAAAGAGGTGTAAATTAGTAGTTTAGGTGGAATATCGTCAAAGCCTGGAGCAGTTACTTTAAGGTCTTTTAGATATTGTTCTATTTCAGTTAATTTTACTGGAGGTAAATACATAGAAAAAACGTAAATACTGGTCATGCGAGTAGTTGTTAGCATTATCACTGAGCAATGAATTACCATTCTTTAAGAAATTATCATTAAATTGATCTGCAATTTCTTTACTTGGGGGCATTAGATCTATTGAATGTTTATTTATGGTAAAATTTCTTCCAAGAATTACATTAATTGATTGCCATTGTGATTTAGGATTAACTTGGTTCTCTTTTAGCTTCTGTTTATAATAGTTATTTTTGGCTGTTCTTAAAATAGATGTTAGTTGATTTCTATAAATTCTGTATTTTTCTTTATAACTTAGAGGCCATTTACTTGCTAATCTTTCTAATCTGTGTTTTTCTTTAATACATTTTTTCAAGGCTAAAGTAATGTATGTTTTTTGTTGACTGATCTTATTTATTCGAATCTGCTTCACTGGGAAATTTTTTTGAAATAAGGTAAATTACTGTAAAACAGGTTGTATGACTCGTTAGGACAATTTGTTTCCAGGACATGTGACCAGTCTAGAGTCTAGAGAGAGAGAGAGAGAGAGAGAGAGAGAGAGAGAGAGAGAGAGAGAGAGAGAGAGAGAGAGAGAGAGAGGGAGGAGGGGGAGGGGGAGAGGGAGGGGGAGGGGGAGAGAGAGAGAGAGAGAGAGAGAGAGAGAGAGAGAGAGAGAGAGAGAGAGAGAGAGAGAGAGAGAGAGAGAGAGAGAGAGAGAGAGAGAGAGAGAGAGAGAGAGAGAGAGAGAGAGAGAGAGAGAGAGAGAGAGAGCTTTGCAGGGAAGAAGATAAAGAAGGGAAGATGAGAACTCAATTACGTCTTATATATATGTGTGTATATATATATATATATATATATATATATATATATATATATATATATATATATATATATATATATTTTTTTTTTTTTTTTTTTTTTTTTTTTTTTTTTTTTTTTTTTTTTTTTTTACATTGGAAGGGTACTGGCTAAGGGAAAACAAAATTATGTAAAAAAAAAAATATCCCGCTTGTTGCCAGACCCTGTAAAGAAGACAGTAGGAGATTGAGTTGAAGTGAGTGTAAAAGTGTAAGGTGTAGTAATGTTATGTAGGTAGTAGTACAAGTTGTCTTTAAAGGGCAGGCTGCAGCTGCTCTCTTGTGTAAATGAGACACCAAAGGAACCGGGAAGAGAGGACACGGAGAATCACTCAGTCAGCAGCACTACCTACATCCCCGTAAGTAAGTATTCTTTAATGCTCATGACTCACTCATATATATTCATTCTCCTACAACAAATGAAAACCGAAATAATGGTGTCACTGATAACTTCATATTATAAATGTAATTTTATTTTAATACATGTCAACCTTAACTATGCTGGTGTTACATCTATATACCTTAACTATGCTGGTGTTACATCTATATACCTTAATAGATCTTCACAATATGTACACAATATGTACACACAATTGATATATATGAGAATTAGTAACATTAAATACTTTTTTTTTTTTGGTCTTGCCTGAATTTTGAGAATTGTATATGCCTAATGCCAATAGTATTCATGTTTTTCCTTGTTACCGTATTTTACAGCTTATAAGACTGCATATTGGAAGAAATTTCTAAGAAAACAAAATAGATAAAAATAAAACTTGCCTGATATGTAATAATTTTTACACAATATCACACCCATTATTCATTACCTTCATTCAGCACTACTTATCAGCCATTACTTTCGTTAAAGTTCACTTAAAATACTCACGGTATACAAAGAATTGTAAATGGTAAGTAAATATACTACACATATTTGATTTTGTAATGGTGATTTTATTTCCATATAACAATAATTAAAAAGTAAACAAATACGTACATAATAAACATCAAACAATCAAGGGAATTTTATTCGTCCTCAAATGTCAAGAACTCATCACTGCTGAATTCATGGAAAAGCTCAACTGAATAGCTACCTAAGCTAAGCTAAGCTCCTACAACTTTCGTCTCGGAAAGCGTACGGGTTATTTCTTAGGGAAAAAGTGTCTTATATGCCGTATAATATAGTACTTGAATGTTAGATATACATTACATCACGTAACTCACTACCGTTACAAACAAACTTTATTTAGACACCTCTCCCTCAGGTGTGACTAGGTGCACTTAATCACTGCCCTGTCTGTGAATTGACAGATCAATACATTGATAACCCTAATACCTACTCTTCCCACATAGAATAATATTCTATTATATTCTCTGATCATGGAACCGCAGCACAATTTCAGTTACAAAAAATATATATTTCATCTCTTAACATTTCATACTTACTTTTTTTTATCTCTTACCCGTCGGCCTCCGCCCGTTAGTAGCGCGGGTTAGATTTTTTAAGTGACGCCTCGTTTCACATAGAGAGGCTCATGCTATCAACGGAAGCTCCTCGAGCATATAGCCTTGCAGTCCCATCGAGAATAGTGTTATGGTAGCATGTGGCTGATCTTAGGCCACTCGGCGGTATTAGCAAAGAAAAGTGGTCAGCACGTCCCGGGGATCTAACTCGAGATCCTGAGCTGATATGTCCGACCGCTAGCCACTAGGCCACCGCCTCCCCAAACTAAGAAGAGATTATGTCCATGATATCACAAAATCGTAATACATTGTGTACCCTGATTTTCAAAAGGTCTTTGAAAAAGTTCCTCATAATAAGTTAATGTTCAAAATCTGGATTGCAGGTAATGTGCACAATTGGATCAAAAACTGGCCGAGCAATAGCAAACATAGGATCGTTATCAATGGATTTGCCTCTGATTGAGTACCGGTTACTAATGGTGTCCCACAAACCTCTTCCTTCAACCTTTTTAAAAAATTTGACTTCTTCATACATACTTTATTTTTCTAGCTAACACATCTTTATATTCTCCAATATCTCTGAGTTGGTAAGTCCTCGCTAAGATCTCTTCTGTTGCAGTCAATGTTATTAGTCTTTGCTTGACTGGTCAAAGACCTCCTTCAGTACATGCATCTAACCACATTACTCCCTCTACTACCTCCTCAAATTTAGTATCCTCATCCTCATTATTTAGTTGTTTTATTATTTCATTTATGCTTTTTGTTTTTTCTTTATCTTTCTTTATATTCATAGATACAACCTTCTTTTTTATCCAATTATGTATTATTGCATTCTTTTTTCCTTCTTTGCTGCGTCTCATACTGTTTAATTTTCTTTTTAATAAATTTATCGTTTTATTTTCATTCTCACTTTGCTTTCTATTTCTCGTAGTTCAAATATTTCCTTGAAGCTAATATTGTCTTTTTCTTTTTCTTATTTCCAAGCTTTCACTTCATTGTTAACAAAATCTTTTAATTAATCTGTAATCTCCTATTTTGAGAAACCTTGGATGTTCTTTAATGCTTCATCTTCAATCTTCGATTTAATTTATCTTTTTCCTCTACCCTCTGCGTCATTTACTTACTTGAGGTTTGTCTATTTCATTTTTCAAAACACTTTTTGAAACCCTTACACAATTCATTAAAAATTAGACTTATGTACTTTCACTCCTCTCCAATAACTTCTCAAGTGATATTTTTTTACATCCACTCACTTCTTCTCTTTTTCGTCGCTCGTTATTGCAACGTTTTCGTGTTCTGTTAATCAACTTATACTTTGGTCACGGGGTACAGAACACTAACTTCTAAAATGATTTTCATTAAAAGATCTTTCCGTTTTCTATAACTTTAATTAACAATTAATCTTCCTTTGCTCCTTCTGTCATATACTAACATCAACTCCTTCTGTCATTTACTAACATCATGCTCCTTCTGTCATATAATAACATAATTCTTTCTCTTGCTTTGACACAAATTATAATCAGCACATAAGTAATTCTTCTAGGAGCCATATAAAAATATTCATAATCATGAAGCAACACTTAATAAAATAATCACGGAGCAATACTTTATAAAATCACACAAATCCTACATAAAAATATCCTTACACTAACATCCTACAGCTGCTTTCAAGACTGCATTAGAACAAGTTTCCACTTACTCCAATATCTCAACAGCTGAGTGAATGCTGCTTCTCTAAGCGAGTAAGCCTCTTTTATTTCCAAAATCTAGACAGTTACCAATTCTCTACAAACACAGCATTTGGGGAAGTTCCTATATTGGCTTAAGACTAATTGTTAGGTTTACAATAATCGGAAATGAATAGTACATCAGTGACGGCTATGACATTGTTGTCAGGCTAATCCTTAGGCTTGTTTTCCCTCTGTGTGGACAACATTTGAACTCTCGTCTCATAAAATCACTTCCGTCTCACAAAATTTATCTTCCCATTTATCTGACTCTCTGGTCATAAGTAAGCATTACGTTTGTCTTTTGCCCTCTGGTCATAAGTAAACATTACATTTGTAGGGCTATGTGTGTAACAACATTTGAACTCCCGTTTCATACTTAACATATATATCTCTTCCCTTATATCTCATTCTCATTATCTAGTCTGAATGCTGATATCTAGGTCATATTCCCTTGTACATTTAATTTCCTGTATATGGATTATCTGCGTGTTTACCTGGCGTTCTGATATGGAACACCTGTTGTTTTGATCTCGCCACTGACTGACCCATAATCTTAGTTTGTATTTGATTTCCTCTCCAATCTTTACATTTCCTTACCACGTGGTTCCAAAGCCAAGTGGTTACTATTCCACATGTATCTTCCACCTTCACATATCACATAATTATGGTCACGACATCTTAGCTACTCCTGTTTTCACTCTTCATTCTTTCAATCTCTTTTTACCCTGTCATAATTTATCTTCTTGATATTGTCTATTTCAGTCTTCAAATCACTTGTTTTCATGAGCCCTTCACTGAAATTTGACTCGGTGGTGTTTATCTTCCCTATCGACTTTTCAACCGATTTCTTACATCCACTCACCTCCACCTCCACCTCCAATTTTATTCTCTTCACCTCAATCCCTGTTCTATCTTCTGCCTCAATTATCTGCAATCTCACCATGTATTTGGCAATATTCACATCTTCCTGGGTAAATCCTTGAATCTGGGCAGCATAATAAACCAATTGTACTCCAGTACCGCACTCGATGCGAGAACGGCTGGCGCGAGGCAATGGACTAATTAATTAAACTTTAGTTACTAGGCAAAACATATTTCAATACGATAATAAATTAATTGTTTTCGCTTAGAACTATCAAAAATAGGTTAGGATAGTTAACCTAATCTAAC
>JAXIVD010002749.1:0-42500 GCA_036785275.1 Cancer borealis
GGTCGTGGATGAGGCTGCGTTGCTTAGTCCTATGTATTCGGTGACGTAACGTGGTTGTGGGCGTGACTGCAACGTGTGGTCGTAGATGTAGTCACGCTGCCTGGTTACAAGTGGTTATGAGCGTGGCAGCGAACCCTTGACGCAGGTGTGGATGGTGTAAACAGGCTGGCACTGAGCAACACCATGACCCTTGTTCTATTATACACGCGTGGCGGCGGTGGTGATGGTGAGGACGGTGAATGTCAGGATGAGGGAGGTGGTGGCTGAGTCCTCACTGGGCGGCGTTGAGATGTTGGAGGCGGCCAGTCGCGTGCCGGCCGTCGCTTCGTGAACACTGCCGCGGTTCCCTCAGGAGTCCGCCTCGCCGGCACAACGCAACCTGTTACTCCGTCTGTTCCGCGGTCTGTACTCTTGCCACACTAGTATTGTCATCACGTATTTGTGTGAGAACGTTGCATCGACCTTACAGTGAGTTGTTAATCCTGTGTCTGTCGCTGCACTAGTAAGTATTTGAACTTTACGTATATTTGCGACGAAACTTCGAGGACAGAGATACGTTATTGCCTCCGTGTTGACTTGATTTGCCCCAAAAGTAGTGGAATAATTATAAAACTCGATAAGTCTCTCCCTCCAGTCTCCTCACTTTAATAATTGTGACACTCATACACAAAACTATTCAATGAACTCTTTGTGTATGGGTCACCTGGCTTCATTCAGATTGTGATTTTTAGCAGAAAGTTAATTAAATATGGTATGTTTATATAAGATCCAATTTCCCTGCACTGAGCACTGTTGATAAATTCCATTACTCACTGTCAAAACTAGATTAGGAATAAGTACACACCCTAATATGATCTCTATACTGTAATATACTTTAAAATTGTAACTAATTAAAAAAAACTCATTATTATCGAAAAACATATATGAGAAGCAAACATTATGACTACACAAGATCTAGAATTTATAATACGATGTTGCACTGTCTTCAACAAAAACTAATGGTATAATCCAGGACCATATATATTCTTCCCTTATTAACGTCATGTGTTTTATATCAATGCCTTACTCCGCCTGCGTCAACCTTTACATTGAAGGATCCGCAATATGTTCCTCAACAGCACAAAGTCAGGTTTTATTGATATGATCCATTACTAAACCAAGCAACACTGGAGACATACCTAAAAATCATTAAATACATTATATATATCGAGTTCTTTCTTCAAGGCTGTGGCAAAGAGGAAAAAATGTAACTGCTTGGAAGAGATTTGCAACTTGAATGTCTAGACTAAACCTCCATTAAAAGAAAAGAGAAAGCACTTATAACGAGTAATAAAATGAAAATAAAATGAAACAGCTTTTAAAGACAAAGTAAAAGAAAACGTAGAGAGTTCATGGTAATCTTAATTCAGGTCATGCGATGCTGCTTTTTTGTTCCTTTTTCGCTCCAGCTCGTATTTTTATTGTGACATTTTACCTTGGAATTACTGAGCACAAAAATAGTTCGCACATTAATTAGATAGAAACACACACACACACACACACACACACACACACACACACACACACAGACACAGACACAGACACAGACACACACACACACACACACACACACACACACACACACACACACACACACACACAAACACAAACACATACATAAAGCACAGACCAATGGAAGAAAACTAATTATCATCTTAATCATAACATTTAATAATAAAGTTTTTCCCTTACTATAAATACCAACAAACACACATTCACTTTAGAAAACCGGCATATGAAAAAGCAGATAACTTAACGTGCAAAACAGATTGATGTGAAGCCTTGGTCTGGCTCCTCTGTCTGTCCAGTTCCATAGACACAAACAGCAACTCCGGCGCTTTACGTGTTTTTTCGCCTCGTAACCGCATAAAATGTATCGTCCCGGCAGCAACATACGCCACCTTAACTTTTTCTCTTCTCTTCTTTGCCTCCCGGTATTATTTTATCCTTGATACTAAATATGGAAGAGATAGAGATCAACTTTTTGAGTGAATGGGTAATATTATAGACCCGATTCTCTCTCTCTCTCTCTCTCTCTCTCTCTCTCTCTCTCTTTCATTTTTATTTCCTCTCCTCGACCCCATCACATCCCAACCTTCACTGCCAATTTACTCAAGTGGCCACTAAAATATATATGTGAGAAGAGCCTCGCTTTTAGGAGAATATATTTCATTTTCATATTCATTTGGTGGTAAAAAAAAAAAAGAAATAAAATCTACATAAAGAATAAGAGCGAGAATTTCTTTTGATCGATTCTGAGGAAAATTTACATGGATGAGTGATGTAAATTAACACAAGTGGATATATATTACACATGAATATTTCTCCATAACTGTAGCGATCTTAACTGTCTTGAAATATGCCTTTGAGGGTTAATCGCGTCTTATAATGTTGGTTCTCACAGTACAGTAGAGACATTACTCACTATCTCATCGACAACTGCTTTAATACCCTACATGATTTTGGTGGTTTGGTGGCATTGTCCAGAGCAGTCCCGCGCAGACACGTGCACGTCTTGGAATATGTATGTTTATCGCCTCCCAGCCAGGTGTAGTGCGTTATAATTGTCTCTTCTTACTCTTTACATTTATTATTTTAAACCAACACAGGGTTTCAGACTTAAATAATAAACACACTTTTCATTGATGAACTTCGTGGCATTTTAGAACGATTAAGTTATGAGTTTAATGTGTAATGAAAAGAATAACATGAACGCTGCTGGTGTGTCGTCAAGCAGTTAATTGCCCAATCAACCAATCAATTAACACTAATAGGAATCAAACATTTCTCGAAAAATATGAAGTATATACCAACTGTTATTAATCTCTCTCTCTCTCTCTCTCTCTTTCTCTTTCTCTTTCTCTTTCTCTTTCTCTCTTTCTCTCTCTCTCTCTCTCTCTCTCTCTCTCTCTCTCTCTCTCTCTCTCTCTCTCTCTCTCTCTCTCTCTCTCTCTCTCTCTCTCTCTCTCTCCATAAAATTGCAGTCAAATTTGATGTCACCATTTAAGTTTCTTATGTGTTCTTATTTCTTTGGTCATCAATATGCATATTCCCTTCGAGTCTTTAGGAATTTATAACACCTCAAACTCAGCCATTGTCTTCATCTTTTCTTTCTTTTTCCTCTCCTTTCCTCTCTTCTCCTCTTCACCTCCTGCTATACACAGCCTTCTTCCCTGGTGTATGAAAATCTCTTCTCTCTACTCTTTTAACATAGTGTCGTCTTGTCATCGTCCAGTTTTTTCTTCTCCTTAACACTTTCCACTTTATTCTATTATCCTAAACTATTTTTTCCCCGTTTATTTCTATTTTGCCATCGACACTTTTTCCGCAAGCGTCCTCCACGTCTCCCCTCGTTTTGCTAAGTCTCACATCGCTCTTTTTTTTCCTCTCCCCTCGCAGTTAATCTTCTCTCAGGCGAAAGGAAATGTTACTGAGGGAGAAGGATGGATATTGTCCCTCAGTTCATGAATAAAAAAATATATATATAGAAAAATGCTGTTGCGTGAAGATAAAGAAAGATAGAGAGGAATTTCAAATACTCATTATTTTTTTTTTTAAGGTCTTGGCATGAGTGAAAGATTATTAAGATTATTAATAAAAAGAGAAAGATGGAAATAAATATAAATAAATAGATACACAGACAGAAAGAAAAAAATGATAACCAACTAAGCAGCGACACACCAGACTTCAATGCTGGAAAGTTTCTAGTCACGTAAAACAGAACCAGCTAGTTTAACATTCCACAACAAGGTTCATTCGGGAAAAGCGCGGGAAAAAAAACACAAAATGGCATAAAATCGTACACAATGTTGAGTGCCACCTTCCACTACCATGAAATATAACCAAACATGTACGGTACCAGAGTGTACAATTAATGAGGGGTACATTTCCCTTCCGTAACCACCATGTACTGTGTTGTGGGCGGTGATGGGGGCAAGGAATGGGGGTTTGTTGGACTGGGGCGACGCGGCGGTGGCTTCTCTAAGATATAAAGTAATAATATAGAAAGCAGGTAGAGAGGAGGTCATTATTAGAAAAATTTGGTCTTGGGAGAGTTCGTAAGAGGATCAAGAGACACGATGGTATGGCTCTCTATGTTATATGTTTAGCTTCAATGGTTTACTTGTCTCCTCTTGGTGCTACACTACTATTATTATTATTATTATTATTACTACTACTACTACTACTACTACTACTACTACTACTATTACAACTACTACTACTACTACTACTACTACTACTACTACTACTACTACTATTACAACTACTACTACTACTACTACTACTATTACTACTACTACTACTACTGCTACTATAAATTTAATAATAATAGCAATAGCAGCAAAAAAGTAGTAATGATCATAATAGAAATAGTAGAATAAGTAATAGTAGCATAATTAAGATTACAAAATAGTGCGGTTCAATAACCAAGGTGTTCCCACAAATCAATATGGACAAATAATGAATAAAAGAAAGAGAAAGAAGGTACACTATTCTTGATCTTACTGCAAAGAGAATGAAGGTATGAAATATGATGCACCAATAAATAACGCAGACTTAACGATGAAATGTATCTTGATGGCGAGCATTCAGAGTCACTGGTGGAGTGTTGGCATACCTCACCCCGGCGTGGAGGGTAATGGAGATGACAGCTGAATTAATGCACAACTTAGCGTACGAACCGACTTTCCTCTCTTGAAGCAATATGAAAATAGTAGTAAATGTGGAGCCATACGTCCATAAGAGTAGTATTGGTGTTATCTGCACAAAGTCTTGGAACACAATCATCGCATCATTTCTTCATGTTACCACAGTTATTGGCGTAGTTTCTTTCAATTATTTTCCAATACAACTCTAACGGAGTACAGTTTGTTGTACTTGATTGTTACGGCGTAGATTCCAATGCAAGTGTGGAGTTACAGTGTTAGGAAGCAAACATTAGCGTCACTGCAACATTACTCAGGGAATTACGCGAGAAAATTTCAAAATTTCACAATAGATAGTAACCAGTAAGTACAGCAAATAAAATAAAGTGTGTAGGTAATGTGTGGGTGAGGGAGGGAGTGTGCTTCCCGGATGAGCACTAGTGGGAATAGAACTCTAAAGGACTATTGGACTATAAAGCTAAAAAGGCGTCATCGGTATAAACTTGAGTTTTCCAATACTGCGAGAAATTTCTGTTGCCTGAGAAAGGCAAGGGACCGATATTTGATTTCTCCACCTTTACACGCAGAATTTAAGATAAATTTCAGTCCCAACGAGCGGTCTTCACCACCATTCCGCACATCAGGCGCATCACTCATGCAGAGAAACATGAACTATATACACCATCACAGGCTGGGCTGACTAATCTTTCGACAAAGACTCTCTCTCTCTCTCTCTCTCTCTCTCTCTCTCTCTCTCTCTCTCTATATATATATATATATATATATATATATATATATATATATATATATATATATATATATATATATATATATATATATATGTATATATATATATATATATGACAGAAAAAAAAGTAACAAATAGAGGTAGAACGGGCGACGGTGCGTTGGGGAAAATTCAAAATGGTGATCTTGGTGTGGAAAAGCCTTTTACCGTCTATTATCAACTTCTGCCTTATCTCCCCCGCTTTACACCAAGGCATTCCTGCATATCTCTCTCTCTCTCTCTCTCTCTGTCTCTGTCTCTGTCTCTGTCTCTGTCTCTGTCTCTGTCTCTGTCTCTGTCTCTGTCTCTGTCTCTGTCTCTGTCTCTGTCTCTCTCTCTCTCTCTCTCTCTCTCTCTCTCTCTCTCTCTCTCTCTCTCTCTCTCTCTCTCTCTCTCTCTCTCTCTCTCTCTCTCTTTTTCCGTTACTGTATATACATTTTTTGTTTATTTCCCTTTCCCTTCTCCCGGTCCGTCTTTCCATCTCACTCCCTCACTCTTTTTCCTGCATCTCTCTTCCCTCTTCTATATTCCTCTGTGTTTTAGCCATTCTTATCGCTGCACACTACACGCAACCTTGAAGAGTTGAATTACATTGTTTCGTGCGCGGGTAATGCCTCAATAGCGTGTTATGATGCCGAAACACAAACACACACATACAACACACACACACACACACACACACACACACACACACACACACACACACACACACACACACACACACACACACACACACACACACACACACACACACACACACACACACACAAGGACCCTGTGTACGAAGTATTTCCTTAAAATAATATTGACTTACTGCTAGTCTACCTAAGAAAATACGAGTACTATACTTGTTCTTGTTCTCGTTCAGCGTTGCGCAACAGCACCTCCGTGACAGTGAGGTAAGAGTTAAGACCCAAAGGACCTATAGCCAAGGAGGTGAAGAGAACACTTGTGGCAGGGAGTGACACTTCCCTCGGGTTCGTATTTTTTTTCGGGGCAGCTGTCAGGACTCTGTTGCATAAATTTCGTTCCCAAAATTCTCTCTCGCTCTCATTCTCTCATTCTCTCTCTTTTTTTTTTTTTTTTCTCTCTCTCTCTCTCTCTCTCTCTCTCTCTCTCTCTCTCTCTCTCTCTCTCTCTCTCTCTCTCTCTCTCTCTCTCTCTCTCTCTCTCTCTCTCTCTCTCTCTCTCTCTCTCTCTCTCTCTCTCTCTCTGTGCAGCAGCATCCTTCCAAAACTCAATGAGATCATGTTTCTAGATGTGGTACACACAGTCATTATTTAGTATGCATGAAGAACAGGAGTCCAGCATGTTTCATCCAACAGTGTCACAAAAGTCTCGTTACACGTTAATGAAACCTTTGTGTGACTTCCTCTAAGCATTGACACCTTTGTGATGTGTGTGGTGTCAAGTCTGGCTGAAAATACAAAATCCTTACATCATAATATTCGGTTTTTTTCTCTAATGACAGCATTTACATTTTACTTCCCTTCTTATGTTTAGTTTGAAATAATAAATTGTTGAATAGTAAGGATCTTGCATCTGTAATCGTCAGGCCGTTTCAGACACGTGAAATTCAGACTACTTCTCTGCGTCAAAATTAAAAGTGAAATATATACAGAGGTAATAAAACCGTGGCGTCTTCTTCCATATCGTGAGCCCAGCCTGAAGCCAACTCGGTAAATAAACTTTCTTGGGATACCTTTAGAAAGCTCATATTTTTGTTTGACTGTTCAAACACACAGCGCACAGATGTCCGACATAGCAAAGTTGTTGATAGTGTAAATAAAGGGAAACATTCCTACCTCATGCAGATGTATGTTGGTCCTTTTTCCATGCTACAAGTTAGGGTGAAAGGTGAAAAGGTGCGGAGTGGCGAGAGTCGAGCCATGGGACAAACAGGCGTGGAGACGTCACCTACAATAATAACAAATAAGACATTATTTCCTGAATCATTAATTATGAAGAGCAATAAAAATCCCCTTTACAGAAAGACTCCCACTAAATATAGCAGAAGCAACAAGATAATTACACCTCCGTGCACGTTATCATGACTTCTACCTGTCCTTCACCTGCAGCGACGTGATAATTGGACAAGTTACCACCTGTGATCACATCCATTCAAGTGTTGCAATCAGACAATAATCACAAAGCGCTGATTGAATATTACGACAGACAAACTACAACCAATCTTATGACTGATGGAAGTGACGAAATGTCTTTCTGAAACATTACAAAAACTTTCAAATACATTATTGCATACCCACTAACAGAACACAACTAAACACAAGTACACAATAACGTTAATTGAAACAATATATCATGGTTTTCATTTACCAGCTATTGCATATTTTTTAATAGCAGTGTGCACGCGAGGCCACCACAGAACATAGACTAGAATTTTGAATGATGCAGTTTCCTTTTAACAGCGACAGTGAATCCATAAAAATCAAGTTTCGTCGCCATTATGTATCTGATAATATAAATAAAAAAATTGCTTTATCTAACTAGAGGAAAAACTTAAAAACGAATTATGAACATTAGTAAAAATAAGGGAAATATCTTGACTTAGCAATAAAAAAAATTATTTCACTCCAATCACGTCGTCAACCACTAGTATAGCAAAGCAAATGGAGTGATTTTGAATAAGTTAATAGCACAATTTAGCCTCTCTCTTTTCAACTCTACATCGCACAGTGGCTCCCAAGGATATCTCGGAACAGTAACAGATCCCAAGAGACAAAAGGAGCAAAACATGATAATAATGAACTTTACCCTTAAGTCTACCGTGGAAAAAAAAAACTGTGTGCGTGCGTTGGATACCCTCTCTTGCTCTGCCTCTCTCTCTCTCTCTCTCTCTCTCTCTCTCTCTCTTTTGTTTTCAGTGAAGCAGCATCTCCACGTAAGGTCGTAAAAGCCTAGGTACGCACGCCCCACACAACTCCACCTAAACCTAGCAACGAAAAAAAAAAAAAAAAAAAAAAAAAACGCAACCTTGTATCTAGAAAAAAAAAAGGAAAAAAAAAAGGCTACATTGAAAGTACTGCCATCAAGGGCCATAAGGGGACTACACTGTCTGGCCAGCGTCATGGTCAGTCCTCCGTCACGTTTGTTACCTACATTCCACGCTTCCAAAAACGAGCAATTCCGCTAAAATATATGGCTCATACTACTTTTACAACCGCGCACACCAACACTGGCGGAGAAAATAGGTACTATCCTTTCCTGCCCAGCCATAGAGACGGTCTGAATCACCTCAAGTCCCATCAAAGAAACTCTAGTGTAAAAATGCATAAGTGGGCCGTGTCCTTCCCATATGGTGCCTTTTTTTCTTTTTTTCTCTTTTTTCATGGGTATGCATGAACACAGTCTCCCGGCCATCCTAGTTTCCTTCACACGACGCTTTTGAGTGGGTTTTGTATGCCAGTGTAAGCATAGAACCGCTTCCATGCTGTGTTGCAAGTGTTTCCCCCTGGCGGCAGGATGGCGAGGTGCACGAGCTATGTAAGGACACAACACAACCACTGATTACACTTTGGCTGTTAACTTGAGTCTCTCTCTCCTCTCTTCTCTTTTCTTTCTCTTTTGTTTCTCTTTTCTTTTCTTTCGTTTCTCTTCTCTTCTATTTCCCTTCTTTTATCTTCTCTTCTCTACTCTTTTCTTTCAAATATTCATCATTCTATCTGCTCCCTCTTTCCATATTTATATTAGACTACTTTTATTCTTTTTATTCTAAAATTACACTTTCTTGTCCTCCTCCTCCTTCTCCTCCTTTCCAAAACTAATGCATATCGTTATCCGTGTCGCGTCAAAATGCATTCCTTTATTGCTGCAATAATATAACCGACCTTTTATAAAACTAGTTGTGAATTGAATGTATTAATTTATGACAGCTGTCACACATTATATATACTGAACTTTTGGGGGACGGTGTATTTTCTGCACCAACTTCTCCAAGTGGCAAGGGTGGTATTGCTTTTTAGAGTGATTTATCAGGAGCTTTCTCTGTGTTCTCAGTTGTTTGCCAATTAAGGTTATGGTTCACTAGGGTTCACCTGTTCCGTGGTTCAAGGCAGGTGAATGTCGGTTCCCTGGAGCTGAGAAAACGTATTCATCGCAAATACTAAGACACAAAGGTAAAGTAAAATACATGAATGCAATTACCAGTCCAGAACAAAAGCTATGATGGTGGCTGGAGGAGACAGGGAACTGGTGGGTCGTTTTTCTTATGAACGATAACTTGGGACACCCTTCAGGGACGGGTGGAGGCACGCAGAGGAAGGGAATAATGGCGAAGAGGACGAGACTGTGATTGATGATGGATCCTTCAAGTTGAGGGATAGGATGGGATGGGTGACGGGGCAGGATCAGATTATGGGATGCCAGTGAGAAGGTTGTGAGAGTACGGAAGGGAGGAGAGGCAAGAAGAAAGCAATATGGGGTGTGAGGTAGTGTAACTCAGCTGTAATTGACGAGGTGTGACTTCCTGATGATATCGCAGAAAGTAGTGCAGTGACAACAAAGAGTAAAGATGATCAAGCAAATCAACGGAATCGAGTAAAGAACACAGCAAAATAAGTAACATATATTTTGTCGGTATTACGTGCTACATCAAGGCCGGGTCAACACTCATCAATTAGAGAGCATCGACGCCCCGACCCACTGCTTGTCCCTACCCTCCTAAGGACCCTCGCCATGGACCCTGCCAGGATACTGCAAATCATCACCAACAGCACATGGATGGGTAAGTAATGAAGCAGATATATATTGTTTTTTTCTTCTCTCTCTTTTTCTTTTTTCTATAGCAACTCTTTTTTTCAACCACTTTCACACAACACTATCACTATCATCACCACCACCACAAGCACAACCATCACCACAACCATTACCATCATCATCACCACCAGTTCGTCCCCAACCTCCTCAGACTTCTAAGCCCATAAGTCTCTTGCCTTTTCTCTATCTCCTTCTCCTTCCCTCCCTCTCTCCTTCCCTCACACAGCAGTTGGCTGGGGACGCATCAAGATCCAATAAGAAGGCTGTCTGTCAGGCCTGCCAGTAAAGATGTAAAAGGAAATTTTCTAACAAGACAATTCGATTTTATCACCTCAGAGGGAAAGTTATGACAGACGAAGACGAAAATCAAGCAGAGTTAACTTAAAAATTAAAGTCATGGATATTCACTTACATATATTATAAGTAGTAATGGATCAACACTGTGCATGAAATTAACTAAAAATATGAATCTTGTCCCTGTGTATTATCCATTATTTCAAAAGCAAAACATAAATATATACGAGTAACTTTCTTTCCCTCTTAATAGTTTCGAGAGATAGAGAGAGAAAAAAGAAAGAAAGAGAGAGAGGGAAAAAAATGTGTGGTGTGTGTGTGTGTGTGTGTGTGTGTGTGTGTGTGTGTGTGTGTGTGTGTGTGTGTGTGTGTGTGTGTGTGTGTGTGTGTGTGTGTGTGTGTGTGTGTGTGTGTGTGTGTGTGTGTGTGTGTGTGTGTGTGTGTGTGTGTGTGTGTGTGTGTGTGTGTAGTCACATTTTCTAGCACGAAAAGCCAATATCCTTTCCCTTACTATGCATCCTTCGCCCTCACTCAATTTAATGGTAATCACTTTCTTTCTCCTCCTTCACTGTTTTACTGCCTTCCACCCTTGCCTTCCTGCCCCCCAATCACACCCCAACATAGATGACCAGAAGACTAACATAAGAAATCATCCCATTCACCCCTCTCCTCCCCATTCCTCTTACCCATACACGCCTTACACATACACTCCGTCCCTCATATACTTAAACAAACAGCAAACTTCATTTCAAGTCATACAAGTTGTCTTTGAACTTTTAAAACTAACCTATAGAGGATAATGATAATGACGGGGTGTGTGTGTGTGTGTGTGTGTGTGTGTGTGTGTGTGTGTGTGTGTGTGTGTGTGTGTGTGTGTGTGTGTGTGTGTGTGTGTGTGTGTGTGTGTGTGTGTGTGTGTGTGTGTGTGTGTGTGTGTGTGTGTGTGTGTGTGTGTGTGTGTGTGTGTGTGTGTGTGTGTGTGTGTGTGTGTGTGTGTGTGTGTGTGTGTGTGTGTGTGTGTGTGTGTGTGTGTGTGTGTGTGTGTGTGTGTGTGTGTGTGTGTGTGTGTGTGTGTGTGTGTGTGTGTGTGTGTGTGTGTGTGTGTGTGTGTGTGTGTGTGTGTGTGTGTGTGTGTGTGTGTGTGTGTGTGTGTGTGTGTGTGTGTGTGTGTGTGTGTGTGTGTGTGTGTGTGTGTGTGTGTGTGTGTGTGTGTGTGTGTGTGTGTGTGTGTGTGTGTGTGTGTGTGTGTGTGTGTGTGTGTGTGTGTGTGTGTGTGTGTGTGTGTGTGTGTGTGTGTGTGTGTGTGTGTGTGTGTGTGTGTGTGTGTGTGTGTGTGTGTGTGTGTGTGTGTGTGTGTGTGTGTGTGTGTGTGTGTGTGTGTGTGTGTGTGTGTGTGTGTGTGTGTGGCTATTACGATATATAACCTTGGCGAGCCCTTGATAAATATTAACTTAATCACCTTTCATTTCCAGGTACGTATCCCACAAGGCTTGAGGCTTTGAAAAACATCTGACCGTGAGTAATTAAGCTTCACTTCCTCACAGCCACCTCATCTCCCGCCTTCCCCTCACACACGCTCCTGACACATACCAGGAAATTCCGTGGGTCGCTGCATCCTGTTCCTCGAATTTCGTAATAACTCAATACAGATTTTCTCAATTAACGTAAAGATTATTCTGGCAGCGCAAAATATGTCATATGTTTGTCATTCTAGCGGAAGGAAGAAGGAAACGAAGGACAGAAGGATGAAAGGAAGGAAGGAAGGATAAAAACAACATGAATATGGATTGATAGGGAAGCAGCACGCTGTAGAAAAGGAAAAGTATTAGTATAGAAAAGTTAGGAGATAAGGAAATACCGATAGGAGAGATGGAAGCAAAGGGAACAGAAATACGGTAAAAGCCACAAGGAATATGTAAACAGGATTGATAAAATTGAGAGGAAAAGGAAAGAGAAGATTTTAAAGGAAAGAGGAGGAAGAAGAGGAGGAGGAGGAGGAGGAGAGACAAAGAGGATGGATACTAAGGGACAAGCAACACAAATTTGATAAGGAACCATCGAAAATCCGTCCAAGGAACAAATGGGACACAGTTAAATTAGGAAAACGTGATGCGGACCTAACACTGAAAACACATCGTGGTGCAACATTGTATTTGAGTGTCCAGGTGTTACGAATATAAAAGAAATGTTACTGGAAGGAACAATACATAAACACTACACAAAAACCAAGAGGTAAAGAAAAAATTTGAGCTGGTAATCCATCCTTGTAAAGTTTATAGTTACGAATTAAGTGTGTATGTATGTGCGTGTGCGTGTGTGTGTGTGTGTGTGTGTGTGTGTGTGTGTGTGTGTGTGTGTGTGTGTGTGTGTGCGTGTGCGTGTGTGTGTACATTACTGGTTGCTATGTGCGCCGTGTTAACACATATATTCACTATGAAGTCCTTTTCCCCCTATGTCACAATGCTCTCTTTGCCTTTCCAATAGCATGAACACCATTGAACTATGTGACAACAGGGATAGCGAATGATAATCTCTCATTAATCTGGAACAATTATTCTCTCCAGTGCGTCCTGAAAGAGAGAGAGAGAGAGGGAGAGAGAGAGAGAGAGAGAGAGAATGTGGGGCGGGGTTGGAAAGCAGAAGACAAGCTTTTATCATTTCCTACTTTCAAGTATTTTATTTCGTGCTTAGTGTAGGAACAATTTACAGCATGAGATGTCAAACCTAACTTGTTTGTGTTTCCCTCACTTTTAAATTCTGACTCTGCGGAAAGAAGAATCACAATTTCACTTGTGCTGCACGAAAATATTAGATGATAAACTCACCACCGAATATTGTGTCGGTAACCTAAGTCAAAAGAAATACATCTCGAAAAAGAGTTGATATCCCAGAGGCGCCAAGGAAACGGTGGGCGATTGGCTGCAAGGAAGAAGGATAAAGGAGAGAGTTGAAAGTTTTAACAGGGATGGAGGAAAGGCAGGAGGAAATTGCCTCATTGAGGGTGTGGGAAAGGAGGTGAAGGAAGTGACACGTGAGGGAAAGAAAGATACAGCTGGGGGAAAAGGGAAAGAACGGAATTATAATGACGATCAGGAAAAGGAAAAAGAAAGACTGTATACAAAGGGAAGAAATGATAGTAAATATAAAAGAGAAGACTAATAATTCCTTGTTCATCTTTAAAGGGAATTAATCTTTTAACGTCACGACCAACGCAAATAAATTTCTTTGGACGCGAATTATTTTACTGACGAAAAACTGGCATCGATTTCCTCCAGGATTGATGAGGAATATGACTTTTACCCAACATTAAATATTACCTCAATCCACAATAATGACACAGATCTATCATCAAGTCCACCCCAAGTTTTTGTCTCGCTTTCCAAAATTGATGGATTGATTCACGTTTTCAACTTTCCTTCTCCCACAATTCACAACTACATATGGTGAGGATTTTCTTTGTTCTTTACTATTTTTCGGTATTACTATCACTATCATTATTATTGTTTATTATAATGGTAGTTAATTAGAGCGACTTGACAGTGTATGTTTTGACAACGCCTAGCAATTAGTATCGTTTTGAAGCTGTTTTAAGATCACCCAATTACCTAGAAACTTGGAATTCAGTGTAATTCTCTCTCTCTCTCTCTCTCTCTCTCTCTCTCTCTCTCTCTCTCTCTCTCTCTCTCTCTCTCTCTCTCTCTCTCTCTCTCTCTCTCTCTCTCTCTCTCTCTCTCTCTCTCTCTCTCTTACTCTCACTCACTTTCTCTCTCTCTCTCTCTCTCTCTCTCTCTCTCCTCTCTCTCTCTTCTCTCTCTCTCTCTCTCTCTCTCTCTCTTTCTCTCTTTTTCTCTCTCTTTCTCTCTTTCAACCTACTGTTTTAATCACGAAGCATGCAACTTCTGCCTCGCTGGACCCATGTAGGACAGAACACCAGCTTTGTGGATGTAAATTTGACCACTTGCTTTTAGATTCCATTCCAACTCCAACGAGACTGCCTTTTCTCCTTTAGTTTTTGTGTGCATTGCGTGTGTCTGTTTTTCCTTTCCCTTTTCTGAGGGACACTTTTTCATTCTTATTTTTTTACTGTTAAATGATGCACGTGATGTCTCGTCATTTTAATAATTCATCATTCTTGCTACGATGGAACCAGATTAAAATATATATTACGAACCATATATTCCGTAGGTCTGTGGAATGGAGGATAATGAAGAAATGTATGTGATGTAGCTATGTTATTTGGTCTTATTTCACAGTATATGTTGTAAATTAAAAAGAAGCGACGTCCTTGTTATTACTTATTGTGGGCTTTCCGTTTTCTTGAGCCCCTTGCACTCAGCTGCCACATTTATCTTCATCTCTCTCCTGGCACTTCTCCCTGAGCTCTCATCTTCCCTCCACCGCTTTCCTTCACCACTTCTTATCTCGTCATACACTCATAAATTTTCTCAGCATTCCAACTTCCCTATCCATCTCCACGCTGCAGCAGAACCACCACCATCTCCTCCTCCTCCTGCTCGTCCTAATATTTTACCTCGGCCCTCCCTTCCCACAACACGGTCAACACATCACTTCAGTATCATCCTCAGTCTTGTAACAGGATCACTTTGTAGTCAGGCGTCGTCCTCACCACCCTCAATGCTGCCGCCATCACACAACACATCCACACCTGACTCACGTCCCAGCCTCGGCCAGTCCTCGCCTACGTTAAAGGCTCCCCATACCAATCAAGTCTCGTATCTATTTGCCCAACACAACTCACGCCTCTGGTCCTCACAGTCATTCTCAGAAGCTTCCACAGACCACTTTTTACCTAAGCCAGATAACATTCCAGTCTGTGTTGGTAAGAAATCCATTTTCTGGGTGACTTTTCATCCACTCGTTATCTGGAAACTGAGTTCGCAAGGTTTGGAGTGATAAGTGGGACAGGCAAGGTATAAATCATATTGCAAAGTTACGGAGACTTCAGCATAAGACAGGCAGCCATGATAAAGACGCAAAAGGTTATATAAAAGACGTTCACATCCAGTGCTCGGACAAAACACCCAATAAAGGCCATTAACCATTAACAAAACAGACATAAATATGGTGCGATCATGTTTCTAAGCAAAACCATAAACCAAAGTTAGTCGTCATCGCCAAGGCTTTGATCAGCGACGTGTTGAGGTTCATATATCGATTGACGGCGTATCTTAAGCGACATAACAAAGCTTGGTATTTTCATGTAATCAATGATATGTCCGTGCATTATACAGAAGAAAAGACTGGTCTCGACGTATCACCCAAACCCTTTCCACACACTAAAGGGAGAAAAGAGAGAAATATATATATATATATATATATATATATATATATATATATATATATATATATATATATATATATATATATATATATAACACATCATGCCACCAAGAAAATTACTCCAGTGATCCATGAGGTCAGTATCTTCCTCCTAGCACAAGACACTCAACCCCACACACTGCCATGAAATAAGTTTTACTCTGCCTGTCGATATTCGACTATCGTACCAGTGAACAAAAGACACAGATTACAAAGAATATACTCATAAACGTGTCATACTCATCCAAAACACTTCTTGAAAAATTATCACCATCATTTTATTGATTTAAGTCAGACCCTCACGTTTTCAAGTTTCGTTCCCGGAATTCGAAAACACTTATCCACTATGATCTGGTGGCGGTAATGGAATCGGTGAGCAGAAGCGTTTCCTAAGGCTCGCTCCCAGTCTTGGCAAAGCTCTAAAATTTCTTTGACACTGTTACCAAGAGCGCAGGTTTCTTCGCCTCTGTTCTTTTCTGTCTTAACTTTCACTTCTGAGAGAAAGAAAAATTGGTGCCTTGATCAGATAATGTGTTGAAAGTTAGGTGTTGCTGGAAGCGTTATTCATGCAGAGTTTCAAATTTAAGAGCATGAATAATTAATTACTAAGTTAAAATATTCTGCGAATTTGTCTTCCATTATGGCAATACCTGAAACACAATACTCTTAGAACAAATGGGTGTGTATGTACAAAAGTATATAACACCTACAACTCTGCATCATATCGAGTATCTTTGTAGTTCTGAGAGAATTTTTATGAAGAAGGAAAATACGGATGAAAGGATGCACTTTAACATCTCTATAAAGTGTTGGATTGCATGGGTGAAGTATTCCTCGGTAACATTATAATATGGAGACTCAACTTAACCTGGTATTCTTAGGTCATACTACTTAGTCATACTACTACTAGTCAGCTTAATCACAGGACCACAACTCTTTCACCTTACAACCAACACTAATCTGATAATAAAAAAAATACATTACAAAAATCTGAAATAATAATAATTCCTTAGGTATTAAAAATCGTATGTAGGATCAGTAATTTTGGTAAGGAAATAGAACGTAATGTATGAATATTTCTTATTAATATTTCTTTCTTCTGAGTTTCACTTCAAATGGCTTATTAATGATTGTAAAAGAAAGGTAAAATTGCACTAAGAACTTACAACAAAATTTCTTTCTTGTGGTGAAAAAAAACGTAAATTTTTAACCTAGCAATTCTCTTTCTCTCTTTCTTTTTCTTTCGTTTTTTGTTTCGTTTTTCGTTTTCTCTCTCTCTCTTCTCTCTCTCTCTCTCTCTCTCTCTCTCTCTCTCTCTCTCTCTCTCTCTCTCTCTCTCTCTCTCTCTCTCTCTCTCTCCTCTCTCTCTCTCTCCCCTTTAGTGGATGCAGAAAAGATCAAAAGGTGAAGGAAGAGAAAGAAAAAAGAGGAGGGAATGGAGAGAGAGAGAGAGAGAGAGAGAGAGAGAGAGAGAGAGAGAGAGAGAGAGAGAGAGAGAGAGAGAGAGAGAGAGAGAGAGAGAGAGAGAACGAAAAATACGACACGGATAAAATTGCTGCCTTGCGCTTTAGGTGTGAAGTGTGTGTTATATCAAACATACATTTCCTTTCACTTCTAACTCTTCAAATGAGGTATAGATACGTATTTTGAAGTATTTTGTTATCATATATACTACACTAACAATTTACGAGTCCCAGTTCCAAGTGCAGTGTGGGTATTGCTTAGGGTGGTGGCTGGAGGTTCATTGAAACTTGAAACTGCACTATACATTTCACCTCTAGAATCACCCGGAGGAAAAGCTGACAGCATGAAATAGTGCCAAGGAAACGGTCATTCGATATGTGTGTGTGTGTGTGTGTGTGTGTGTGTGTGTGTGTGTGTGTGTGTGTGTGTGTGTGTGTGTGTGTGTGTGTGTGTGTGTGTGTGTGTGTGTGTGTGTGTGTGTGTGTGTGTGTGTGTGTGTGTGTGTGTGTGTGTGTGTGTGTGTGTGTGTGTGTGTGTGTGTGTGTGTGTGTGTGTGTGTGTGTGTGTGTGTGTGTGTGTGTGTGTGTGTGTGTGTGTGTGTGTGTGTGTGTGTGTGTGTGTGTGTGTGTGTGTGTGTGTGTGTGTGTGTGTGTGTGTGTGTGTGTGTGTGTGTGTGTGTGTGTGTGTGTGTGTGTGTGTGTGTGTGTGTGTGTGTGTGTGTGTGTGTGTGTGTTGTGTGTGTGTGTGTGTGTGTGTGTGTGTGTGTGTGTGTGTGTGTGTGTGTGTGTGTGTGTGTGTGTGTGTGTGTGTGTGTGTGTGTGTGTGTGTGTGTGTGTGTGTGTGTGTGTGGTGTGTGTGTGTGTGTGTGTGTGTGTGTGTGTGTGTGTGTGTGTGTGTGTGTGTGTGTGTGTGTGTGTGTGTGTGTGTGTGTGTGTGTGTGTGTGTGTTGTGTGTGTGTGTGTGTGTGTGTGTGTGTGTGTGTGTGTGTGTGTGTGTGTGTGTGTGTGTGTGTGTGTGTGTGTGTGTGTGTGTGTGTGTGTGTGTGTGTGTGTGTGTGTGTGTGTGTGTCGAGCAGTCCGTCAGCCTCACAGCCATGTCTTCCGGTAATCCTCGGCTGTTTATCCCGGCCGTGGTCGAGGTGACTTTTTTGCGGAACTGAGAGAGCTAACGACGGCCATCGGTCAGACAAGCTACCCCCCTATACCCGCTCCCCCCTTTTTTTTTTTTTTCTCTCTCTCTCTCTCTCTCTCTCTCTCTCTCTCTCTCTCTCTCTCTCTCTCTCTCTCTCTCTCTCTCTCTCTCCCTCTCTCTCCGGTAACTAACGAGAACTGGAGTTTTCTCGTGAACCTTTTCTATTTCTGTCCGCAGCGGGACGGACAGAAACGGTCATTAGTGAGAATCTTGAGCTTCAGCACAAACACGCAGGAAATTTTGGTTCCTCGCAACGCAACGGTACGAAGATATGAAAAATGCTGTAATTTGTTGGAAACTATAAAAGGATGTACCGAGTTATGTTACTCAACGTGAATTTAGTACATGAGATATGTTAGTGATATATATATATATATATATATATTATATATATATATATATATATATATATATATATATATATATATATAAACACACACAAAGAACGTTCAAAGGGAATGTGTATATCTTTCAAAAAGTATAATAGTACCACCAGCATCACAACCACCACATTATATTCATCACTGGTCTCCTTGAATCAATTATTTCTACAACCCAAATTGGTAATAAATGTACGTTTTTCCTTCCTTCCAGTGACCAAGCTGGTGGGCAGCGACCCGGTGGAGTTCGAACAGCCAGAATATGAGGTGACGGTTCCTGAGAACACCCGCGCAGACCACCTGCTGCGGCTGTCTGCCAGGGTGCGGGCCACAGGTAGGTGCCTTTCTGGTTCTGGTACAGGTAGGTTTTCTGCCAATATACGCTTAAGAATAGGTTACCTAGAGCCTTGTTAAGGCATGAAGAGAGGAAGTACCAGTAACATTACATAGAAAAGCACGTAGGCTTTAAAATAAATGGCTGTGTTTTAATCTACTGTAATTGTATAAGGATTCATATACTCGTACCACTTATCCCAGGCCAGTGCAACGTGCAGTCACCTAGTTATTTTCCATATATAATAATTTTCCATAAACAATTATTTTCCTATCGTGAGTTTAGAGAAAGGACAGAGAAACATTATAATGTATCTGACTTAATCATTATGCTGATGTTCATACTTAAGTTGCTCCTAATGTCCCGGTGAAATGTGAAAGTAATTGAATGTCATGCCAGTCAGCTGAGCACATCCCTGTCCTATCTATTATTAGGCGAGACAGTGCAGTACAACATCAGGCAAGGCAACAAGGAAGGATTATTCCATCTAGATCCGTCCTCGGGCAGCCTCTCACTCTCACGGCCCCTTGACTACGAGCTGCAGCAACAGGTGAGTCTCGGCCCAGAGATCAGAGAGTTGTAAGTTAAACGTGATCTGGCATCATGAGCGGCCATTGTTTTATAAGTATCTGTTTTTATTATTAAAAAAAAAACATAATAAGAAAAATCAGTACTATGACTATTCTATTAATATTAGATACCTGGGCAACATAGTATATTGGAGGTAAGTCAACTAAGGAGGGCGTGTCCCGAAACTTTCAAGCACCATGCAGTCGGACCATCATGGTGCACGTTCAAAGAATCAAATTTTTGCCTGAAATCCGTGTGTGGTCATATCGTCATAGGCTGTGTTGAAAATAATATTTCAGTAAGCATTACGCGAAATAATGATGTAAAACTAGGAGCTAATTGATTACATTCAATTGTTTGTAATCCCTGTCAAGTCATCGATGCGTTCATAATTTCCTTCATCCTTTTTATACACTATTATCATACAACAGTTCATGCCTATGAAGTAAGTAATGTGTTATAATTGCTTTATTACCAGTATCAATGACCAATCTCATATGCTGTATGAACACATTGGGAATTACATTCTGAAAACATGTCGAGGCACAAGATATAAATAATGTGTAACTTTGCTTATAAGAAAATAAATTCCACAGATAACCTTTCAAAACATTAATAATTCTACTCTAATTCTTCCTTCATGGAATCGTCCCTTACATTACTGTTTAACATTAAGTACTCAAGTTACACTTCCCCTCTGCTGCTCAAATTTGGCGTGTTAAGGGGTACAGTATAGCATTTAGTGTTATTTTTTCCCTTATCCCTTCAATGCTTTTATTGCATGGATGGGCGACACTTAGCCTTAAGAGAACCATAAGACTCAAATGAAGGGTGACGTCAAACTCGGATTTCGTTCCCCTCTGAACGTAACAATGTAATGCAGACAGGGCGAGGCACCAAGGGGAGAGGACTCACTCACACCAACAATAGCATTAATGACGCTACCAATTGATACAGAAACGCTGCGTCACGGCTGTTCACTCTCCTATAATTACACTAAGGGTGTGTGTGCGGGGAGAGAGAGAGAGAGAGAGAGAGAGAGAGAGAGAGAGAGAGAGAGAGAAGAGAGAGAGAGAGAGAGAGAGAGAGGAGAGAGAGAGAGAGAGAGAGAGAGAGAGAGAGAGAGAGAGAGAGAGAGAGAGAGAGAATGTCGCTTTCTTTAAAATTATTCCGAATGCTGGTTATATATATTTTTACATTTATCTATTCATTAATTTTATCAGCAAAATATTTTTCTTTATTTCTGAAGAGCTATTGCAATTTTATCATTCCAAGTAAAAAGTGCTGTTTCTTGATTTCATAAATTCTATATTCTCTCTCTCTCTCTCTCTCTCTCTTTCTCTTTCTCTTTCTCTTTCTCTTTCTCTTTTTTTCTTTCTCTCTCTCTCTCTCTCTCTCTCTCTCTCTCTCTCTCTCTTCTCTCTCTCTCTCTCTCTCTCTCTCTCTCTCTCTCCTCCTTCAGTACGAGCTGGTGGTGGAGGCGCTGGCGGGAGAGGCGAGGACTGAGGCGAAGGTCGTGGTGAATGTGGACGACCAGAACGACCACGCGCCGGTGTTCCTCAGGGCATTACACGAGACCCAGATCACCGAGGAGGACAACAGACACCTGCCCAAGGTCATACTCAAGGTAATGGTTTATTATGACAAAAATACAGTGTGTGTCACATTACGTGGTCTCTTCACATGCCTTACAAATTGTACGTAAGGACATATCAAGGTCGTTTTCATAAATATATATAAAAAGGAGAAAGGAAGAGAGCGTGAATTTGTGACGTGGCAAGGTAGTGATTTCATACACCTGCAATTTAGTCTTCGCCAATATATAACCTTATTTTTTTCACATCCCCGACTGGCGTTGAATCAGTATACTTCGCGTGAACTCCACTATATAGTAAGTCAGTGAAGCTAAATATTATAACAGAGCATTGAACGTATGAAAATGTCACCATAATAATGCTATATTCAAGACCGTAAGCGTGCACATTGATCTTGACAGAGAAATAGAAAAGAATTGCATTTTATTTCTGCGTTTTTGATATTTATGGTCTGTCTTGCCTTATTAATTATTTTCAGAATGTTTTTCGTTTCTTTATTTATCTATTTATTTATTTATTTATAGACTTTTTTTGTTAATCTTTAAACTAAAGCTGATACAAGGGAACAAATGTGAGGAAGAGAGAAATTGCACCCATACTTGTATTGTTTTCATAACCGTGTGTGTGTGTGTGTGTGTGTGTGTGTGTGTGTGTGTGTGTGTGTGTGTGTGTGTGTGTGTGTGTGTGTGTGTGTGTGTGTGTGAGTGTGTGTGTGTGTGTGTGTGTGTTAAGAAGTTTTATACCAATTACACAACAACGATATTTACATGTTCTCTCACTCAGCACCACTCAGTCCTGCGGCCACCGTATATATTTCACCTTTATACTATTAACTTCACAGGAATGGGTCACTTTGCAGCGTCGGCGCACGTCTTTTCTTTGTGTAGCTATTATAGTCAACGTGATGGTGCTTGGTAAGACAAAGGAGTCCGCTCGTGAATACAATGGCCACGAGCGTGTTGATTGGATGAGGGAAGTGGAAGCTGGTGTGTATGCGTGTGTGTATGAGAGAGAGAGAGAGAGAGAGAGAGAGAGAGAGAGAGAGAGAGAGAGAGAGAGAGAGAGAGAGAGAGAGAGAGAGAGAGAGAGAGAGAGAGAGAGAGAGAGAGAGAGAGAGACAGAGAGAGACAGAGAGAGAGAGAGAGAGAGAGAGAGAGAGAGAGAGAGAGAGAGAGAGAGAGAGAGAGATAACAAGCTGCAATACATTTTCGCTAAGCTGAATGAGTCTTTCTGATGTTCTCTGTATCTACGCGTCTTAAAGAAGGACTCATATCTCTCATTTCCGGGTGCATCGTTGAAGAAAGAATTAAAAGAACTAAAAACATAAATAAAATAATAAATAATTGCTTATTACTGCTGCAGAGACGACTGTTTTCTTGTACACTTTGATATATAAGTAGAGAAGAGCCAACTCGAAAACATTTGGTTGAGAAAGTATGTCTAGTTGAACGTGTTATGCATTATGTATTGTATCTGCGTTGTGAATATTGTAAACTTTTTTTTAAAGCAGACGGCATAACACGTTCAGACAAGTATTATCATATTCTCTTCTGTGTGAACTGATGTTTATTGATTAACATTATCCCTTGACTCATATTTTGAGCTCTTTCTGTCTTCTCTCTAACAGATGGAGGAGGTAGCAATGTGATGATCATGAACTGTGATTATATGTTTTTTAAGTAGTTCTTCTACACACACACACACACACACACACACACACACACACACACACACACACACACACACACACACACACACACACACACACACTATCTCTAGCAAGTGACGGCGGTGGACGGGGACGCTGGTCGGTTCGGTAGCCTCGCCTACACCATCTCCGGGGACGGCATCTTCACCAACGGGTCGCGGCCTTGCTTCTCCGTGGACGCCGCCTCGGGCACCGTATTGCTCCTCAGGGTGAGTGAACGCCGAGGACACATATATTTTACACTTTACTGTTATTGTGCAAGTTAAATTAAACGAAGGAATGATATCTCGTTGTCAAGAGAGAACTATGGTGATTCTGGGAAAACAGAGGAAGGTCTGGTGAGGAAAAGTTGTTGTTCGAGTGAAGCAATGACAGATCAAAGGGATGTGGTGAACAGGTAAGAACTTCGTAGGATTTTTTTTTCTCTCTCTCTCTCTCTCTCTCTCTCTCTCTCTCTCTCTCTCTCTCTCTCTCTCTCTCTCTCTCTCTCTCTCTCTCTCTCTCTCTCTCTCTCTCTCTCGCTCTCTCTTTCTCTCTCTCTTCCCTGGTTTATTTACTCTATTTTCCGGTGTTATCGTCTCGTCTCTTAGCTTACAACCTTTCACCTTGCTCGCTTTTTTCCTCTTATCTTCTTCCGTTTCTTATTCTTAATTCGTAGGTTTTTTTCGGTCTTATTGTGATACTTTTTGAGGAAGGAAGCTCCATCTACAAGGTCAGGGAGACTATGGGAAGGAAAGGGCAAAATGGCGGTTATCTTTGTCTTCATAACCTAACAGCACGGGAACGGAAGGTTAAATGTCTTCTTAGTTAAATTATCACGACGCCTTAATTGTGAAATATTAATGATTTGCTTTGTTATCTACATTTTATCTTTTTTCATGATAAAGAGGAAGTACATATTTGCCAGTGTTTAGCAGAGTGTTTTAGTGCAATGGATAACTCTGTCGACACAATATGTATAGCTCAACCCTATTTGTTGATGAAAGTGACGAGTCCAAATCCGAATCCATCACGTAATGGTGAAATGTATGCACCTGAACTAATCAATTCATCGACACGCTTTTAAGGGAGTGTAACCCGTTTATGAAAACACCCACACAATAGCGTTCCAACATTTTGATTGATTTATTATTTCATTCTTGCAGCTTTCACGCATTATACATCATTGGTACAGACACTCCTATACCTGCCTATAATCCTTACATCCAACCCATGCTTAGAGGCATTATTCTCACCTATGGTTATTCATCCTTTCAACAGTCCTTTCATCCCGTCTACAAACCCCTTTTCCAGCCCTTACTCTCCCTCTCTCAGCTACCTTCCCCCCCTCTCAGCTACCTTCCCCTCTCCCCCTCAGCCCCTGGATCGCGACCCTCCCCACGGCCAGGCTCAGTGGCGGCTGCGTGTGACGGCCACGGACGGGCAGCTTGAGGCGCACACAGATGTCCGCGTTAACCTCAAGGACGCCAACGACAACGCGCCCTTCTTCCCTTCCCGCACCACCACCGCCACAGTTCCAGAAAACATCCCCGTCGGTAAGATTCCTGAAGGGTGGTAGTGTCTTGCCGTCTAAGTTAATAATGAAGTGCAGATTCCTGACGATGAAAGACATTGTCTTGGCTTTTGTGTCTCTGAGGCGAAATTCTGATAATTAATGTAAATTAAAACTTTATTTATCTCTCTTGAATATCTGTATATCTATCTAGTTTCTTGTACGTATGTCTTTCTCTTCCTCTATTCGTCTTACTTCATCCTTTTAGGCCCAGCCATGCGTGTACGTTAAGTTAAGGCACGCTTAATATCCCTACATCCAGAGCACACCCATCTTTGTGTACACACGAACGTACTGTTATCTTGACGTGTTTTGCTTTTCAAAGTGAATTTATTTTCCCATCGATTCATGACGTTGTAGAGCCATTGAAAACTGATTGGATAGATGGGGCGTAACGATGCAGTAGAACAGGAGTGCGGGGCAATGAAACACTGGAATACCTTGGTGATGTAGTACCTGGAGGCTTGTGTAAGGGAGGCGGGAAGAGCACAGTTTGGGAGAGTAACTGTTGGATTAATAGAATGCCACGCTAGTGTTGCAGCTGACAGCGGTAGTTCTGGTCACTCAACACCGGGTTGACGTGGCTCAACCCAGTGTTATTGGTGGGAATATAGGACGGAAAGGGTTAGGCAGGATTTCTTTTGTTGTCACATTAAATCTGGCATGTAGAGTTGTGGGGTGACGCACGAAGGTTGTAATAAGATAGTCTTAATAAAGATATTGCTAAGGAGTGTTGCAGTTTTGTCTTCTTTTTAAATGGATACTTGGGGTTCCCAGCAGTGTTTAGTGTGTAATAAAGTTATGTGGATAAAAAAGAAAAAAACCATTCTGACCTTGTTGACAACAGGTCTGGGTGGTGGTTGTCGTGTTTTCAGGCAACCACTATTGTGTAACAATTTGTGGAGGTGGATAATACCTACTGTGGTTACAATCATCCTACACATGCTACACGTCTGTTGATCCGCCATATTATAGGTTCGTCAGTGACACGCGTGGTGGCCACAGACTACGACGACCCTCAGGAGGGAGACAACGCCAAGGTGACGTTCTCGCTCGAGAAGAATGCGATCGACGAGTCGAGTGGCCGCGCCATCTTCGCGATCGACAGTGAGCTGGGCGTCATCAGCACGGCGCTCTGCTGCCTCGACCGAGAGAAGACCCAGCGGTACGTCATCCAGGTGGTGGCGACCGACGGCGGAGGCTTAAAAGGTGAGTCACGAGGCAGGTCGTAGGAGAGACGACCCGCTGGCGTTGTTTTTGTGTCGTGAACCTCGGTGTTCATCCCTTCACGCCGGGCTGCTCGCCTCCCCCAGGCACGGGAACGGTGGTGGTGGACGTGGACGACGTGAACGACGTGCCTCCCAGGTTCTCGCGGCCCGAGTGGACGCTGGACGTGCCTGAGAGTCTTGACCCCGACAACGTGCTGGCCACCCTCACCGTCGTGGACCAAGACGTCACCAATGACTTCGCATACAGGGTAAGTTCCACCCTCCCAGCACTCTCATTTACAACAAATCTATCCTTTTTTCGTAACAATATTTTCCCACCTCTATCCTACAATTAATCCATTACCTTACCCCATTCTATAATATCATTTACACACAGACCTGATTTAATTAACTCCTCAGGTACCATATTTAATGGATAATGAAGTTTTACGTAGCTGACACTTTCACACATATATTCACGAACATACAATGAGGTGCCTTTTGTTGCGTGTTTTCCTGGTGTGCGAGGTGTTGCTACAGGTGGTGCCGGGCAGCGGGCGAGGCTGGCAAATGTTCCGCGTGGAGGGCACATCAGGATCACTGTCCGGCGGAAACCTCAAGATGGTAGAGCCGCTTGACTATGAGGATCCCGACCACCGGCAAGGCTTCCACTTCAAGGTTCAGGTCACAGACATGGTGAGTGTGTGTGTGTGTGTGTGTGTGTGTGTGTGTGTGTGTGTGTGTGTGTGTGTGTGTGTGTGTGTGTTTGTGTTTGTGTTTGTGTGTGTGTGTGTGTGTGTGTGTGTGTGTGTGTGTGTGTGTGTGTAAACTTGCCACCACTTTTTTTTCATTCAAAATGCAACAGAGGCACCAGTCCCGCCTCATTCATAACTGTGAGCCAAAAATAACATTTAATCTAGAGCTCTGTTAGGAATGGGTCGGCTTATGAGAAATCCATTACGGTGAACTATGGCCAGCAATGCATCTTGTCACCCTGAGCCCTCCCGCTAGATATTGGCCGGAGCGACGATATTAAACGTTTGCCCACACCTTTTACGCGTTGGCGAAGTTTCATCACACGTGATAGCCGCTTGACCTTTGTCGATAACTAACAAACTTTTCTGTCGCTGGTGATGGATGCAGAGTTGATTAAGTTAGTAGAAGATTAAAAGTTCCATGTATTTCGAGATCACAATTCCTAACTTTTCAAACAAGAAAGTAAGTGATGATAAAGTGATAAACAGGACACATGATAATCCCCGCAAAATTACTATTACTGTACCTCACATAATTAAGAATTGGATTTTTTCGATTGGATATAAAATAAAATAAAAGACAGTGAGAAGAATTTTCATAGTTACACCATTTCTTGAGTTGGTCTGAACGAGTCTGTGAATTTCTCTAGGCCCTTTTCTTCATTTTTTTTTTTATATCATATAGCCTCGATGAGAAAAACAAAAAATTAAACTTTGAAATATACGTGATGTATTCTTTATTCTCAGCTGATCTTGATCTTTTCTAGGATTCACTTTTTCCCCCGTTTTTTCTCGGTAAAATGAAAAGTTCAATAATGCTGGTGGTCCAATATTGCAGGGTGAGGCAGGGTGGGGGCAGAAGGAACACATGGCTGAGACCTGGGTGAAGCTGAGTCTGGTGGATGAGAACGACAACGACCCTGTGTTCAGCGAGGATGTCATCCGCCTCACACTCGCTGAGGACACACCGCGAGGCTCCTTCCTCGCCTCCTTCACCGCCCTTGATCCGGATGCCGTGAGTTACATCTCGACCATTATCTTTTATTCCAAACATGTCACACAATGAGAACGTAATTTCAAGCCTAATCATTATTGGCAATGAAAACCACTTGCATAATTATGTATCGACATTAATTATGTGACGGAATACAAAAGTTAAAAGGCTTCATGATTAATTTTGTATGTAATGACATGGACATTACGCTGTTTGCGGAGATCAAAGGCGAATTAAGAAAAATTGCAAGTATGAAATGGCATCGGAGGGAATTATAACAAACATGTAGAGAAAATGATGATTGAGGAGGAAGTTATGATATTGCAGTGGACATGTGTGGTGACTTTGTGATAAACAGAATAAGAAATCAAACTCAGTGGACGAATATGCGTTAGAGAAGTCCCACAAAAAGTGCAGAAGATAAGACTCAAGGGGTTTACTTTACTTTAAACATAAAACAATTTCTTTCGTGTAACACGCGTTGTGTTGATTAGTTCAACTTGACGTATGTTTAAATGTCTACCTATATACATGTTTGTTTATCTGTCTATCTATTTATCTCAAAGTAGATAGATAATCGTCAGATATATATATATATATATATATATATATATATATATATATATATATATATATATATATATATATATATATATATAACCGACAAGGACTGAGGAACACTTGTGAACTCAAACTTTCATGTTCAAAACGCAAATCCATCTACAGGGCGGAGAAGGACGTGTCCAGTACCGGGTGGGTGCCACAACTGACCCTGACCGCCATTTTGACGTGGACGGGACGGGTGCGGTACGTTTGGTAAGCGAGTTGGATAGGGAGGTCGTGGACACCCATAGTGTGCTGGTGTTGGCTGTGGACGACGGGGCGCCACCAAGAACTGCCACCGCCACCCTTGTTGTAAGTGGGTTGAGGAAAGAATGAATCCCCATATATATAAACAATAATTAGTGGACACTATAACAAATCACAAGAACTCTACAAAATACTTTGAATCGTTTTGATGAATACAGTTCAAGGATTATAATCACCAGATTTACAAATTTTCCAAACTATCCCCCAAAACTATTTATCTCACGTTGTCTTGTAGAGAAAACGGATCATTTGAAGGCCAACAACAAAATATCAATAACAAAAAGCTGGCGTCACTGGCGACGTACTGCACTGCATAAGACGTACACTTTCTGTAGTTAGAGGCTCCTTTACAAAAAAAAATATCACAGAAGAGACCGCTTATAAATGTTCGTCTTACAACCGCCTATTTATAAAAAAAAATTTCTTCAAATTTCATAATTTGTAACAAGTAATTCAGTGTACTTTTGAAAGTCTTGTTGCAACAGCTTACACTGATCAATCTTTCCACCAGATAAACGTGACAGACGTGAACGACAACCCGCCGTTCCTGGCTGAGCCTCGTGAGGTACAGGTGACGGAGAACAGTGAGGCACAGCTGGTGGCGCAGGTCAAGCTGGGTGACCCCGACGACTGGCGGCAAGGTCACGGGCCGCCCTTCACCATCTCCCTGGACGCCCGCGCGCCGCCCCACGTCACCGAGAGCGTCAGAGTCACGCTAGACAGGAGTGAGTCGCGGGAACATTCTGTACACATTGGGTGCACGTTTTTCAGTGAAGCTCCACCTCCACCTCCGGAGGGAGCAACACTTGCCTTCATGGGTGATGTATTCCCCGTGTGTGGTGCAGGAGGGGACGACGGGCGTGGCGTGGGCGTGGTGTGGACGCGGGCGGCGCTGGACCGAGAGGAGCGTCCCGTCCTGCTGGTGCCCCTGGTGGTGGGCGACGCAGGCTGGCCGTCCCTCACCGCCACCGTCACCCTCACCCTCCACGTGGCCGACCTCAACGACAACCCCATGGCGCCCGCCGCCAAGACCGTCACTGTACACACCCTGCAGGTCAGGCCCTACTCCTACACACACCCTGCAGGTCAGGCCCTACTCCTACATACACCCTGCAGGTCAGGCCCTACTCCTACACACACCCTGCAGGTCAGGCCCTACTCCTACACACACCCTGCAGGTCAGGCCCTACTCCTACACACACCCTGCAGGTCAGGCCCTACTCCTACACACACCCTGCAGGTCAGGCCCTACTCCTACACACACCCTGCAGGTCAGGCCCTACTCCTACACACACCCTGCAGGTCCCCAACACACCACGTTTGCAAATCAACTTAATTTTCTTTTCGGATGTGTCACGGCTTACAATCCGCACTTCATTCATGGCATCCAGCTTCAAGATGAACCTATACACTCATTGTGTAGGTCTTCATATAAGAAATTTGTTATTGCCATTATCTTATCTGTTCATGGATCTATCAGTCGCATACAAAATGCATGTCGCATAAGTGATCTCTGTCCTTTAGCGGCAGGGAGTAGTGGTGCCCCTGGGGCGGGTGTACGTACAGGACCCAGACGACTGGGACGCTGCGGCCAAAACCTACGCTTGGAAAGACCCTCGGGCGGGCTTCTTCCTCAACACCTCCAGTGGCCACTTGTCTATGGCACCCTCCGTTGCAGATGGGAGGTAAAGCTGCAAAATATTTTTTTTCAGAGTTGAAGAGAATTTGACAACTACCAAGTTCTTTGATAATAAGTAATTAAACGTGATACCATAAGTTTAACCTGTAACTTTAATACAAACTCAAGAAAGACGCAAATCACAGGAAGATATAATTTTTTCTCCTCGGTAATTTGAATTTCTTTCGGCAGGTACCAACTTAGGTTCGTAGTGAGCGACAATCAACTAAGACTGAAGAATGTTGAGGCCAATGTGACCGTCCTAGTTAAGGGTATCAGTCCAGACGAGGTTAGGCACACCACTCCCCTCATTCTGGCCGTCAGCAGCGTGAGATTAGTGCGGCCGCCCATTGAGGTGGGAGACGTCGACTGTTCCTGGGTCATAACGACATTTCTTATACAATGTTATTTCCTTGATTCACCTACAGTTGCCATAGAACAGATTACCATCTCGTTTCCTATTTGTCTGATTTTGCTTTTGGTATCAACTAAATCTTGGAGACATCTTTTTTGTTCTGCCCTGACATTGTAGAGTGTAGTGTGCGGCCAGATGTACTACAGCGGAAGAAGCAGCCATCCTTCCTGAGCTTCTTCCTGCAATCCTTCCAACACGTCACTCCCGCAAAGAAAATCATGCTTCTTCTGTATCAGGGTGGAGCGTCCGTACTCAGTCGCTTGGTGGGCGCTGCGAGGGCGTGGGCGGGCGAAGGCGCCGAGTCGGTAAAGGTGTTGTCTGTACAGCCGATAGTTGGAAGGACTCCGTCATCCACGCGGGTCTGGCTGTCTGCCTCGGGGATTGCTAACTTCGACCACATTTTGCTGTACCACAAAAATGAGGTGAGTGGTTATTTATGAAATGAACTGATTATTTCCTTTAATGTCACTATTCACACGTCACCAGCACATATTGCCTGCATGCCTCTCTATACTGCAATGAAAACTCAGTTTTTTAACATTAGCAAAACTAGCATTTATCGATAATTTTGGTTCGTATTTGTAAATGTTTATGCTTGTTGTTGCAACTCTTCTTGTCCTCATTTCATCTACAGCTGAGCGATGCATTAGGGGTCAGCGTGCAGGACGTGGGGGTAGTCACCTGCCAAGAAGACGCCACCACCTCGACGGACACTCTGTCTGAGGAGAGGTGTGTGGGCGGCTGTTGGGTAGGTCTTGCCGACGACTTCAGTGTGGTGGACGCGAACTCTTCCGCGGTGGTGGGGCCGAGGATGGTAGTGCGGGGCCCCTGTGGCTGCACGACCACCACCACTCCTGTCCAGATTGAATCTTGCGCCTTTGACACTTGTCTCAACGGAGGCAAGTGTCTCAGTACCACTTCCGGCACTAGGTGAGTGACACGTATTCAGGTCCTCCTTGGCTTGTAAGAGAATGAGTCTTGGAAGGGGTAACATTTTTCTCGCTCTCCCCCTCTCTTCCTCAGGTGCATATGTCCTTACGGCACTTTGGGTTCCCGCTGCAAAGTGCTCACCAGACATTTCGAAGACAACAAGGGCGAGCAGAACGACGCCAAACTCACACCCGAGGGTGCGTGGGCGTGGGTGCAGCCAATCCCACTTTGTGTTGAGGTGCATGTGAGTTTAGAGGTACTGACCATGGCGAGAACTGCCGTGCTGCTCTACTCTGGTCCAGAACAGAGTGCTGATCATGGGTCAGGGAGCCGCGATCTGTTGCTGCTGGAGCTGCGTCAGGGTCGACCGGTGCTGCTGCTGGACCTGGGCGGCGGCCCCGTCATCCTCACCCTCAACTCCTCCTCCTCCCTGGCTGACAACACTTGGCACAGGATAGACCTCATCTGGAAGGACCAGGTGAGGGGCGCAGTCTTCACAAAAGCTGGAAGGTGTATTGCCTTACTACTGGGGCGGCGGTAGGACACGTGCGTGTTTGTGTACACACACACACATACACAAACTCCATTCTTCTGTCCACAGGTGGTGGAGATGATCGTGGATCTGTGTGTGGATGGTAGCTGGGACGAGCCGCCAACGCTTTCTCAGGCTGCTCGCAACCACACGTCCTCGTTCGTCCTTCCTGACGCCAATGCGTGCCAGAGTACCGTCAGGCTGCCGCACAGTGACCGAATCCTTAATACAGGAGCGGTACTTCAGGTGGGCGGGCTGGTGCAACCTATGCCCATCCTTACGATAGGAAAGTATGTCGCGCCGCACCGTCCTCCTCACTTTCGTGGCTGCATCAGGAACCTCAGAATTAACAGTGAGGTGAGTCGCATACACAATGAGTCAAATTAAGTATATGAACTGTGTTATGTCAGTAATATTATGAAAGACATGTTCCAACTGGTAAAGACCATTGAACAATCCTTTCCAAACTCAAGCAACGAAGAATGCATGGTGATCGCATGTGATATTAATTTGATATTGAAAAATGAAATATTGTTCATATAAGTTGTCTTACAATCTGTTGAAATCACTTACTATTACTGAAATCGGTTGGAAACTTAAAATATTCTTATTTGTTAATAAACAGAATTTGACTCACACTTTATATGCGCTTTCCCCTAGCTTGTAGACCTGGGAAGAAACCTCTTAAGCAAGGCCAGCACCCCGGGATGTCCCGCCACAAACTGCCGGGCTACCCACATCCACTGTGGTCTCCACGGCAGGTCAGTATGTTTCACACTATTCTTTTACTGATGTTTGATGCTTAACTATCTATCTGCAAACATTTATTTACCTGCAGGAGCCTGGGGCTGCAGAAGGCGAGTAATAGTTCAACACTGAAGAAGAGTTAACCTCTCCAAGGTGGTGGTGACCCACTGTTACGTTACTTCTGAGCCTTCATGTGTCATGTTTAATCCTGATCATAGTCTCCCGTGCTACAGGTGTCAAGGGTCACCTGGTTCCCTGCAGTGTGAGTGCCAGCCAGGATGGAGTGGTCCAGGCTGTACCTCACCCACCACGCCCACCACCTTCCTCCCAAACAGCTACGTCAAGCTGGCCCTCTCCTTCTCACCACTGTCCTACACCACCTCCATCACCCTCAGGTAGGAGTGGACACCTGCATGAGTCTGTGTGCTAAAGGCACCTGCCACTGCACACCCTGTCAATGCTTCCTTCCCGGCAGGTTCCGCACCCTGAGGAGGAGAGGCGAGCTGGTGGTGCTGTCATCACAGCACGGGCGGGACAGCTGGTCTGTACAGCTGGTAGGCGGCCGTCTGTGTGCAGTGCTGCGCCTCCACCCTAGCCCCTCGTCCACGCTGTGCCTGTCGCGGGTCGCTCTCACAGACGGTCGATGGCACTCCCTCACCGCTACGAGGTAGTACTCACTGTTGATTCTAAACTATCAGCTGGTATTGCAATGAATCCCAATTACCTCTTCCAAATTCCATTACTTGGTTATGTTAGTTTCTGTAATACAATACCGATACACATTGTGGAGGCATTGTTTTTGACATTTTAGAGCAACTCTCTTTGTTTCATTTTCTACCAAATAGAAATTCATAGATATTTGATATTGTTCGTCAATCAAGCGTAAAGGTTTGTTGAAATAATACATAAACATTCTGTATTTCTCAGAAGTGAATATTCTTTTTACAAAAATATTCGAATGACAAGGTGTTTTCAGTTTCCAGAGTTTACACCTAAAACTTTGTCGGTAATTTATATAATTCTTGAATACTTTTTTTTTTAAACCATTATGGGACGAATACTTTTGATCTGGGGTTTACGGGTGGACGGAACACATTGTGATCGAGGGTGGCACAGAGTGCATGTTGTTGGGGTGCTCCGGTGTAACAGATGAGGTTGTTGTGGCTAAGGTATGGCTCAGCAACCTTCCTGGAAGTGGACGATGGGGACGGTGACCTTTATAACGCCTCGCTGCTGCTGGAAGGACAACAGCTACTGGATGTGGACAAGCAGGAAGGCGTCCGCGTGGGCGGGTCTCCATACTTCCAAGACGCGGGAGTCCTTAACATTCACAGCGATTACTTTGATGGTAAGACTTTACCTGAACAAAATTTTTATAATGTGCAATGTTTTTAGCTGATAGAATGCGCTCAAAGAACCATTACAAACAGGACTATTTCATCTCAATCAGGCTGCATTGACGACCTGCGCATCTCAAAGCGCAGTGCGCCTCTGCCACCAGCAGTCAACAGCACACCCTGGGGTCAGGCGAGCACCTTCAAGGGCGTGGAGCAGGGATGTGTCGCACCGTCGGTTTGCACCAATGTGTCCTGCAAGGCGCCGCTCACCTGCGTCGACACCTGGAGGTCCTACCACTGTGGGTCAGTGTCCGATATTCACTATTACGTCACAATGTCATATTGTTCATAATCGAGCGTGTATGTATATTTGAATGTATGTAGTTAGTTCAGTGAGAGTGTAAGTGACGCATAAATACTGTCGCAGGTGTGGGGAAGGCCGCGTTCTGAGCCGAGGCCGCTTGACGTGTGAGGACGAGGACGAGTGTACGTGGCATCCGTGTCTCAACGGTGGATCATGCTTCAACACTCAGCCAGGTAATACTCAGGCCTTCAGCGGGAGGCGCGAGGTGATGGTGGTGAGCGGCAACTAAAACCGACACCTGATGATATTTCCTCAATGCTTTGCATGCCTCTGGTGTTTTTTTATCTCCAATAAAAACACTGTACTAAAGCACATGCACATAAACAGGGTACGTGTGCTCCTGCCCGACTGGGTTCAGTGGACAGCACTGCCAGTTGCCTGACGTGGGCCAGACCTCCCTCAAGCTGCCCGTGGGAGTCCTGGTGACCATCGTTGTGTGGTGCATCTTCTTCGTCCGTGAGTATCTTATCCAGAGCGAGTGCTGATGGCCCCTCCTGGCCCTTTCTGTTGGTAATTCAGGTGGATGTCGGGTAATGCTGACCAGTACACTAACAAGTTGGCTGTTGATGTAAGTAAGTACAACAATAATACATAATGCATTCCCTTGGCGGCAGTACTGGTGTGTGCGTTCCTGCTCCACCAACACCATCGACGCACTGCGTTACGCAAGAGCATAGCCGATGCCAAGGACAGCATCGTGGACTGCAAGGGCAAAGTGTCCCCACTCTGTACTCACACATCCAACCTGCTCGAGTTGCAGCTGCTGAAATCACCCAGACAAAACAACCAGTCCACCTGGGCCAGAAACCTCAATATTGCAGGTAACTATTGAATACGGGAAGCATTTTTAAGAAATCTTTTAAGGAGATTGTTACATTTTTTAAGCATCTTTAAGCGGTGAAAAATAAGAAAGAAACCTTCGGCTGTAAACTTATTTCAGGATTGATATCATAAAAGTGATAAGGAGACAGCCCATAAATAATAGACTATTCCACATACTGCAGCAAACCTGACATAGTGACGGTATGCCACTTTGTATATATATTTTTTCACATCTCTCACGATACCGATCGCTCGTACAGAAGTGGACGTGTTACAAGTGGATGCAATACCCATGCCGAGCAGCGAGGAGGGTGTTCCAGCCTCCACATTCCACCAGCAAAAGAGCTGCGACATCACGACGGCAACCATAGGGAGTCAGGACGCCCCCAGTAGTATATGACAGAAGGATGACTTAAAAAACTACCACTACGAGGGTGAACACTCCTCCCTCGGATTAATGACTTCTCGTAAGTCTATCTCAAGAGGAATGTTGGCGGACGTGAATAATTGTAGACTCTGTCGCAGCCACATCATTGAGAGTTCCGAGAAACGGCCATCAGAGTTTATTATATCATACACAATACATATATATATATATATATATATATATATATATATATATATATATATATATATATATATATATATATATCTTTCCAAATTTAATATTTTTTTTCTTTAAAGTTTCTGAAGTAGTATCTTCCCGGAAATCGTCGGTGTCTTGAAGCTTCACACAGCCACAAACACTGGATTGAGGCGGTGCAGGTTGGCTCAGGTGATATAAGGTTATCTTTAGTATTAACGATCATGAAAAAAGTTATGACATCCAGTTCGATAATGATGACACTACAAATAATTTGACAAAAATCTTGCTAATCATATAATATACAACACTATTGTTGCGGCACTTCAACAGGGGTTAATGACCAGAGGCGAGGCACGTGATAACTTGTACTGACAGTGATTCAGAGTCCGTCCACCCTGACGACCACTAGTGTTCCGCCCCAGCCAGCTTTGCACTACTGTTTAAGGGTGAGATGTTAGCTTAAAACCCAAGTTGATACTGTATGAAATGCTTGCAAGGAAGACATGTTCATACCTAGACAAGAACGTCCTCTAATACCAAGGTTTTATGTTGTGCTGCTTCAACAGATGCGTTCTAAGAAAACAAAGAAAGGAATAGCCAGGTGGTGGTGGTGGTGGTGGTGGTGATCTTCTCGTCTGCATTTTGACAACAGAAATAAATTTGCTCGCCAACAGGAACACAAACATTGCGGTAAGTTATGACAAGTATTGGATAATGTAATGGTGCCTTTCTTTTAAGTATTAATTTGATTAACATATTTGTTAAATATGTTCGATAATATATGAAATTTCTTTAATTCATGGACGCATTTTTACGCTCCCAAAACTAGGGAACACTACAATGCATCCTTGAAAAATCACCTGAAGTAGTTTGCCGAAGACATAGACTATTAACAACATGTTCTGATGCAGTTACCCAGCCTGGCTGAACAGCGTCTCATGAGGCCGCAGTGCTGCCTGCACCACATGCACGAGACTAACAGCATACGTATACATACACGTATGTATGTATGTGTGTATGTATGTATGTATGTATGTGTGTACGTATGCACATATGTATGTAATAAGTATGCATGCATGTAGTACATACAAGGGTTACTTTTCTTCCAGGAGGACAATGTGCGGAGTGTTAGACAACCGGCGGAGTGGATGGTTTGGCACCAAACATGCTCCAGGAATAATCTTTTTCACTTCATACTTCACTAGTGAAACTTATAGAATTATTACTGTATATAACGACGTAACGAGCCATGTTTGTTGACAAATTTTATTTTTTCAGCATTGGCTGTTGATGACACAAGTGCAGTGATGAATGTTATCAGTGATCACATTTCCGGAAACAGAGTTACTTTTATCGTCGTGAAATCTATAATTATGTGGGAAATATTACGTTCAGCTAATGATTTAATCTGTGTTTATCAACATAAACAAAGAAAAAATAAATATTATTATTCTTACTACTCAATAAAACGATTTACATAATACCTTTGTTTTACTGAATACAAAGGTAATGTTACATGTTTCATTACTCATCATTGCATGTCACACTACATTAATAATACACAGTGCATTATTTTCCTTTAATGGAGAAGAACTTCTAGTAAGCCTCTCGATACCTGTCACAGTGTCTCCTTGGTGATTATTAATTCATGTATGAAGTTCAGGATTAGATGTAAGTGAACTTTAGATATCTAAATATACTCATAAGTATTCTTGTTGTCTTACATCTCCGGGGAAACTATACTAACTGAGGGTTGGAGAACGAGTCGAACCTCGGGGTGAAGTTTATTCAGTTTTGTTTGTGTACGCCTTACACGATCCATCCTCGCCTCCTTACCTTACAGGAGTGATGACGTAACATGAGCGTCACTACAACTAGATATACCTAGAAACGCGTTAATTATGGTTTACTTTTTGAGTCTCATTGTACCAACAGCACATGAGTCCACGAATCATACTCGGATGAGGAAAGGTAAGCGTGACAGTCTGGCTGCAACTTGAATCACTTCCATGATTGGATCTCACGGCGAGGTGTTGAAATAACAATGTGTGTAAGGACAATCAATATCAGTGAGAGATAGATACATAGATAGATTGATAGATAGATAAATAGATAGATAGATTGATAGATAGATAGAACAAGATAATCAAATATGCGTTACAATTATAATTTCATGGGTTTTAAATAATCTATAGAGAACATTTCCCTATCATTATATCTTGCAAGAATACCCAAATTACCATCATCATCAGCGGAGGAAGCTGTTGAGGCCGCGAATAGGAGGCGTTGGGACAGCATGTGAACGAACCATTAGCAGGCACAGATGGGCGTCAGGAGGCAGGCTAATACAGCCCAGATGGTGATAACACCGCCACAATATCTACCGTATTATACAGAGCCTCATTATATTCTATCCTGTATTCTCACATGTAGTTTCTTAGTAGTAGTATATAGTTGAGCAAATAGCCTAATTATAGATCAACAGGTCTCCCAGTATCTATTCTTCCTATGTAATCCTATGTAATCCCACCCCGGCACAACACAAGTGTCGACGCAGCAGCTTGTGTCAGGGTTAAGCAGCAGCTACTTAGAGGAGATGAACACTAATACAATTAACTCTAGATTGGCTGCAGTAAAGAGCCACATAAGGTATTTAAATAAGATAAAGTGACAAAGAAAATCATTGATATGCATCTTATCAAACTGAAAATTATAATATCCCAACGGTGAATGACCACATGAAGTGAAAAGTGATATAAAAAATATCATAGATTATTATTACTCACTGAAAAAATATAGTTATCAAGTGCCACGATTCTTGTCTATATTTAAACTGGAATGAAGTTCTTAAAAGATTACCACGGATGAATTCCCATGTAATTATTTCTTACTAATAATTTATGAGAGATTACATCACTTCCATGATTAAACAATGACAATATTCCACCTTGAGTCGGCTGGCTGATGGTCTGTCACGATACAATGAACACGTGGAGTATGCATCTGCATCGCCCTTGGGTCACCTGCGATACCACGGTGGCAGACATTACTTTAGTGGAATTTGGTGGCGAAGAAACACGGACGGAATACTGAAGTTGGTCGAAACGTTAGAGAAATAAAGTAATACTCCTTCATTCCTTGCTTCTTCATCACTCAAATCACACTCATTTGTCTCGCTCTAATATAACTTGATACCAGTACGGCGCCGTGATCAGGACTGTTGCTGTGCGGCATGCATAACGGTGCCTCTAATTCCAGATTAACTTCCCGAGAACGTGACGCAGCACTCAAATCCTAGAAATGTTACCAGTGTTGTTAATATGATATACATTCACACTATTCTAAGTATTCTCACAAAGTGTAGCTAAATGCGTACACAAGATGAATGGGTAGAGGCGGTTCATCACTTGGTAACTTTTAGGCAGGGTGTTTCTCCTAGTTAATATATGGCTGTTCCTTTCTTTTCTGAAAGTGACAACAACAGCCGTTTGTGTGACAGGTAGATGTATTACGGAAACACATCAATGTTTGCATGTACGTTTCTTCTTTATAAATCCCAATAAATATTCAAAGCAATGCGTGTCGTAAGGTGCCATTAGTGCCGCCGTTATAGCACAACAAATACACGAAAAATCATAAATATACAGATGTGTCACACGGGAAAGAAGGGGCAAGGCCGGGCCGGGCTGCCTGGCGGGGAAGGGAAATCCAACGCCAGCCTCACCACACCACCTCACTCTCCCGCTCACCGTCGCGCGGACCACATCCTCGCTCCTGGGACGCTCAGGGCCGCGTGTCGCAATTCTGCTATCAGCCCGAAGCCTCCAAGGGTACGCACAGCTCACAGATACTGGACCACAGTATGCTGACAGCCTCAATACCTCACTGATCAATGACACTGATGCATCAAAAACTAACTTGAAATATCACATCTTGGCCATAGTGCAAAAGCGTCACCATAGATAAGACTTTGCAAGCAGAAAGGGAATTCCGTGTGGCGTACAAGGAAAATATTTGCACAGTGTCATTTGGAAGGAATCTCCTGCAGTTCACGAAGAGGTAAGTAAGGGTGGCAGTACCCTGCTGTCCCTCCCTCAACCAGCCCGCCGCCCGTCACCCCAGCAGACGAGGAAAGGCTCAACCCGTCACGTCCTGGTGACGCGTCCCTTAGGTCAACGCGACTCACTTACAGGTCATTATCGTTGCATTAACTAAGGGATCAACGCATGTTGGTGAGTCCCTCGTGAGACAAGGAAGACGTGAACCTTCGTGAGGCAACAGCAAACACCACCACCACCACCACCAGACCAGTCTCTCCTGCAGCCAGTCACAACGAAGAGGGTGAGTTTTTATTTTCCTTTTTACCTTTCGTTTCCTCCAATTTCTACTAATTGTCATGGTTTTTTACTTGTATCATTGTATTGATCGAACCATGCGACCATATGGATAAAACAAGTATCTAAAACAATTATATTTCTTTTATCTTTAATGGTTAATGTGATGCAGTAGTTGTATATATGTTGAGGATATGAAGGACAACATGAGCAAATGTCAACAATGACCAGATGCTTTCTAAGTGACACGCATCAAACTTGTACTGGTGAAATGTGAAAAGGAAAACACTTGTCACCAAAGGAATGAGACAACTTTACTAGAATAATTGAATACAAAGCGAAAAGATGGAGTTATTTTCTGCTAAATCTTTTGTGAGTTGAAAATACAAACACAAATATAATTTATATGTTATTTCGATGTCATAATACGTATCTATTTCTAAAGGAAACAGTTATGTTAATAAATGCATCATATTATTCCTTTCACTCGAGCTTCGTTCCACTGCTTCAAAAATGTAAAGTTTAACGTGAATGTAACACCAAAACCTTAGATGCTTCATAATATTTCAAGATTTAATGTTCTTTGCACATTCATAACTAAATTATCTCATATTCCAAAAACTTGGCATTTATTAATAAATTTACTTCATTTATTCATATATTTATCATATCTATTAAGTGAGTAAGTGAGTGAATTAACGAATGAGTAAAAGAAACACACACACACACACACACACACACACACAGACACACACACACACACACGCACACACGCACACACACACACACACACACACACACACACACACACACACACACACATACACACACACTACATAAGAATAATGCATGATGCAATATTTGCTGTCTCTTCATGGTCCGGAAAGAACTACTGGATTCTGTGTCGTGGAGGGAGGACGAGCCCCTCTCTAGGCGATCCCATCAGAGGTCGTGTGTTGCAGTGTGTTGGGCTCGGAATGCTTGTCATGTTCGTGGGATACACAAGGTACCTGCCGTGCGCCGCGACTCAGCAAGGTTTTGGGATGGCAAAGCATGTGAGATAATCCCACTAAATCCTACACAAATCCAAGTGTTTTCTGGTCGGGGTGGCAAGTCTCTTCAGGAATTCATGTTTTTTCTTCTATTAATCCTACATTCTTAATTTCATAGCAAGCTTAAGTAAGCTGAGAGATTTTTAGCAGCTTAAACAATATGAGATCAATAAAATTACAATATAAATATTCACAAACTAGTTACATAGTTCACAATCCCTTCTCTTTATATTAAAATTCATTGCGACAATAACAAAGCATAAACTTTTTTCTCTCCATGCATTTTTCTGTTTTAACGAATTTCAATGTATATTGAAATTCATCGAATGTTAATTAAAATTAGGCAACGGATAGGAAAACGAAAAATACAATATTTAGCAAACTGTTACCTGTAATTCATAATCAACTGACAATATACTGAAGTCTATACAACGAATATTCAGACAATTATTTTACATACGTACTAAATGCTTTTTCATTTTTCATTAATTTCATAACATCAAAACAGTTTACGCCATTGCCTTGTGAATACACCAAAAACAACGATACAAATACACGATGATCAACCCATTAAATTCGAAGGGCATTGGAGATAATTTCTTACGCCCTTTTTTTTGGACTGATCCTACGTTATGGATGAAGCTCAAGTCGAAATACAAGAAAATTCAGTCTTCTGATGAAACCGGAAAGTTATGGCGTCTGTGACCTTTTGGTGTGAGTGATGGTTGGCTTTGGGGTGAGTGATGGGCGGCGTGACAGGCAGCCAGCACGAGGAGGCTTGGAGGGTGATGCGGGAAGGTGTCTTAAGACTAGGACGCAAGCAATAATTAAGTTAAATAAAAGGGATGAAAAATACCAACCTAATCCTGATCAACAATAATATGCTGAGTTTTCATATGATTTAGTGAAAGAAAACACACACACACACACACACACACACACACACACACACACACACACACACACACACACACACACACACACACACACACACACACACACATTAACTAGTGCTTTTTTCCTGCCACTGACTCGTACACGACACAAAGACTTCATCCTCTTCCAGTATTCCAGTGTACCTTGAGCCTCAAAGAGAAAAATATACTCAGCACTGATGTATGCTAATATTCCCACATTCTTATCACACACTTTTCAGAAACCGACAGGCGAAGAATAGTCCTCAAACACCAAGAGACGGAG